>JAQGAV010002452.1:0-15714 GCA_034691345.1 Phasmarhabditis papillosa
GGTACATCATCGGCTCACCGGCCCGATTCGGCCCGGGCGGGCCGGGCCGATTTGAAATTTCCGGGCCGGCCCGGGCCGGCCCGGCCCGTTTGAGAACGACGGCAAAAACAATGGCCGGGTCGGGCCGAGCAATTTCGGTAGGAAAGCCTGCCTTGCAACCCCTGATCATCAGACAGTAGTAGTTTTTTTCCGATATTGAATCCATGATAGCTTTCAAATAACAAATTAAGTTAGTCAAACTGCTTCACTCAGTAAGATAATTTTCGAGCCCCTATGCCCGCTCTTCTCAGTTCGAAGGAACTATATTAGTCTTTACAGCACATCTTTATATCTTACAACCTTTTGATTCCTATGTATACCTAAGTTGTAATCTTCACCGTCTCGAAACTATTTCATCGGCTTTGTATCTCTGACCTTAGAATGTTCGTCTTTCAATATGCAAACGAAGGTCTTCTTTTGTTACATGCCACTACCGTAATTACCCTTGAGAAATGCGCAATTACACAAACATATTCATATTTTTACAATAACTCTATTGTTATTTTGCAATTAGTAACAAGTGTTCGTTAGTAATAAAGACGGATACGACGACACGTTGTCCTAAATGGTTGCTCAATCCGTTGAATTTATTGGCAAGAAATCAATATCTATGATTTTCAGAAGATTTTCGACTGGGTTTTAAAAGAGTCACCCAAACTGCCCAGATCTTAATGGTACAATAAAAGAATTCTCTGAATAGTCTTGGATGCGTTGTTTAATCGTTCCAACTAAAACGAGATGACTGATGCTATTAGAGAAGTACTGAGATTCGCACAAGTAATGAAACTTTCAGCGAATAAAAGGTATACTTTCACAGACGTTCACTAAAAGTTAAGTTTGTCGTTGCCCTGTGTCGTAGCGAAATTCCCAACGCGCCAATCTTCCCCATTACCATAGATAGCTAGGCTATTTTCGGTGGTTAGCGCTCTTTTGAATAGCTTCGACCGGTCCCGAAGGGGGTGTTCGGCCATGAGTAATTATGATGCCTTGTATTGTTGTAGATGGCACAGGTCATTTCACTCATACATTCACACATAGCCATGCGGCCATTGCATTCTGGGCGGGTCATCTTCGCTCATAACCGTACACACAACTGCCGTAGCTGTGGTGGTGCACTATTTACATCTTCTGTAGTAACCACGTATTATACTGTACTGTACAGCTCGTTTCAATATCTAGGCAGTTAGCGCTGTCGAACAAATTATCTTTCTCTTTCTATCTTTCTATCTTTCTCTGTTGTTACTCCCATTGCTTTTCAGAGGAACTGTTTACGAGTTCATGCTAACAATATTATTCATAATCTAGAATGTACCTATTATTTACTACGGTAGTATTGGTACGACTGGTGAGTACTTTTATTTGTTACCAAACTGTCCTAACTATAAATTACTAGATAAAAACTTTTTTTGGGAGTACTCTTTTGGTGACCCTTCAAAGCAACAGCGACCAATCGAATCTAAATTGAAACAATTCATTATCACGCAATGCTTGGCTCGTAACTCTTTTTAGTCAACCGTCTCCAGCAAAATCCGAGATTATTACTTAGTCTTTATCTTGTTTTTAACCTCGCCTATTGAACATGCTAATAAAGTATAAGATATTTTGTATTGCCCAACCCAACCTATGCGGGGCCGGGCCAGAATTGCATTCGGGAATATCGAGTATAAAATAGGTTCGATGACCGAGCCGGATCGCCCACGTTGAAAGAAGCGGCTACAGTGTGTAATTTCCAATTATATCGACTTATTAAATTTTGAACTTTGTTAGAAATAGTTTCATATTTACAATCTACTAGTTTCTATAACCCATTTTATAAGATAGTCCCAGATTCGAAAGAATAAATGTTATATACATTAATGGAAAACCGGACTTATTCAGAAATTCATATTTCAATATTTCATCGGATCCCCGTTACTTTCTTACCGCGCTACCTAACTAGGTTTCGGCATGAACCATAGATCCCGAACTTCTGTGACCTCACGCTTTAGGCTACATTTCGCTACAGGACATCCTTGCTGACAGTCCTTGAGAGAAGGGGTCTTCGTCTATTTGCTCGTTCCAAATTTCGCTATATAAATGAATTTACACAACATAATTTCTATACTACAATTCAAATAAATAAAGAACCATATAGGAAGTATTCGGGAGAAATAGGATAGTTATTCAGATCATAGGGGATTCACTAGTTGAGAAAGATACTCGGCTTATTTAAAAGTTGCCAAACCTCTCTAGGTGCATAAAAATGCATACTTTGAAAATATGCTAACTTTGACTAAGCTGAAACTTTGAAAATAATAATGTTTGGGGTATTTCGAGAAAGCTAATATTTTCAAATCCCTCGGTAAAGCGAGGCCAATAAACTTTAATGACAGTTATGTTTTGCCATCATTGGAACACAGTTAACTTACTCAAAGTAAGCATTCGGCTATATTTTAACTAATTTCTTTTAGTAACGCCTTTGTATATTCAGTAAATATAACTTTTAAAGATTATAGTTTATAATTTTCTAGAAGAATCCTTTTCTATTGATATTTCTAGTAACTCTACTTGTTACAAGTAAACATCAATAAAATAGCCCTATGTTAAAAACTATCACCTGACTAATTGCTAATGAAAGACAGCTGACTACACGTTTATCAGAAAGAGGGACTTTCATAAATACTAATAAAATATAAGTTTTATTATATATATAACATATATAAGTTTGTATGTTAAACAGTTCTTTCAGATTTTAACAACACATGCTGCCTCGCAGTTCGACAATTCAGTGCTAGGTATGTATTTGCAGTAAGGACGGATTTGATACTTTCAAAATGAACTCAGTAACAATGATTTGCCCCCTTTCATAGTCTTAATCGGTATACTGGCCATTTGGTTTTCCTGCTTTCGAAGGGAGGAATCTTTATCAAAACTTCTATTACATTCCCTGGTACCGTACACTGATAAAAATTGACATCTCTTGGCTTTAATTGAGAGCAAGTGCGGCTAACTCTCACTCTTGCGAAGATTCTTTTTTTAGGCCAACCAACCATTTACTGCGAACGGGAGCAAATAAGAGTTGAAGTAGAAACAGAGCGGCCTTTCACAGGCAGAATCTATGTGAAGGGAGAGTTTAGGAATAAAAACTGTGTGCGGAGCTATACTGATGGACGAGTGAAGATAGAAGGTGAGTTAACAGAGCCGGGGTTCTTAAACAGACCGGGTCTATTTTTACAACCTCTATCACAGTGTAATGTTCAAACAGTAGTTTTTTATATATAATATATACCGACCGACTTCCACGATAAAGCCGGTCTGCCCAATTATGTAAGCTGTTTTCTGTTGAATTCAATTAAAAGTTAACACCATGTTGATTTGTTCTGTATTCAATATTCACCTAAGTATAAAGTTTTTCTTGTTTAAATTAACCAGTTTTTCTACTAATACTGTTTCAGAGGAGCCCTTCCCATCTTCCGAGCATAATTCTGGTCGATTCGTACAGTCCAGGCCGAAGCCTACTTCCCAGAATGGGGAATGGGACAATATACTGCTCAGCGACCGACACGGTTCTCCAAGTCAACCAAGAGATCCAGTTAAAGGTTGGTAAACTCTATTGTGATCGGTCTATTTGTGACAAATTAATGCAAAATAGAGAATTTTCTAAGTTCCTGTACATTTCTGGTACAAGCGGAAGATACAATCGAAATGGAAAAATAACTTCCTAGTATTACTTTAAAAGTGAAAAGAATTTAATGTAATACACTATTATCTTATTTTTATTCAATAAAAAGTATATTTTTAGGTGATCATGTCATCGAAAACAGTCTCACCCCGGAACAACTGGGACTCGGAATCTCTAATGAGGTGCATAAGTCTGGTTCTAGTAACAGTCCATCAACTTCAAAGTCAGTTCCTTCATTCGGCAGTCTTAGGATAGAAAATAGGATGCTGACAAAACCTGTTACGACAAACCAAAAAGGTTAGTTTAGTTTCTTGTCGGGATTAAAAGTCACTTCTTTTTTATAGTATATACCTCGGGTTTTGCCTACTTTTTAAGAATTTGAAACGTTTTTCATTGGATTTCAAGATTTGGCTTTCTTGAAAGTTAGTAGTTTTACTTGAAAGTGTTATAATAAGGGATACAGTGGTGATTCAAATTCCAAATTGTATAGAAATACAAAGAAGATTAACGTGTTTCGCTCAAACTATTATTTGAATTTGTTAATAAATGACGTGTAGGACCTCACCACACTGATGAATCTGACAACGATTTACTACACAAAGGAGAACATGGAGCTTCGGTTGCCGACAGAGGCAGCCAGTCTCAGTGGATCCTTGGCTCGCAGTCTACAACACCTTCTCCGGCTACCGTTCGACCATCCGGAAACTTCCCCATAAAGCTACCAGAAAACTCTCTAACTACAGCTTTTGGGGGTTCTTTTGCACCGAAAAGTAACGAAAATGGTAGGTGTTATGTGCTAATATGGCATATAACCAATGGTACTACTTTTACCCTGGCAAGACAGGAGGTATTTTAATTTTAAGTCCGAGAAATTCTATCTTCGGGATCATCGATTAGGCCTATACTCGCTATCGGTATCAGAACAACGTTTGATTCAATTAATAATAAAAATAAATTCTCGCTTAGAGGCTGTTAGAACCAACAGCATTAAACAGTAAATATGTATTAAATATACTTCTAAATGAATGCGACAATTTTCTATAAATAATAATTTTAGAACCTAGCCCCCAACTAAAGCTCTATCCTAATAAAGGAGGACAATCCGCCAAGACGTTTTCGTCCGGAGTAGAGATGCCATATTCTGAAGCACAATCACTTAACACTCAGAGATGTAAATTGGTAGGTTGTGTTGACTACGAACAACTTTTCGTCAACGCCATAGTTTTGTATTAATCTCTCTCATTAACTTTGCATTTCTCAACGTTTTCCCCTCAACGGTAAACTCCATATTACTAATGTTTTTATGTAAAAAGTGGTGAAATTCCCTGAGCCAGTTATTTTTCTAATAAAAGTTATTCTAGGTCTGCGAACCTTGTGAATGTGGTCGTGAAGAAAGACACCGCAGGGATAACCGACATCGAGTAGAGTTGGCAGTTCCCCTAGGATCATGTAATGCGAAGCGAGATAGAACGGTAAATTCAGCTTATACAATACAAGTATTACTATTTTCATACAATAACAAGTTTGCTCGCAAACCAGAAGCCGCCCAGCTGTCGGTATAGAATCAATGTTATCGTCTGTCTCAGCGCAGTGTCCTAGGGAAATGCAGTGTTATATAAAACTGATTAGAAAACCGGTGAACCTCTTTATTCAAAAGTACATTGAACATTGCCTCTCTGTAGGAAACCCTGCCCTTTACCGAGATTATAGAGTTTGATGATTTCTATACTGCTAGTATTTGTTTTTGGCACCTTTCCTGTTTTATGAAAATATGTAATACTTTCGTTTTGTGAAAAAAAAAACGCAAAGTAAGTAAACAAGTTTTCTAAGTTCAAATCTAATAACCGTTTGTTGTTCAAACATCGCGTTTAGTTTCTCTTTTTGATCGGAACTTTATTTGACCTTATAAGTACCGATAGTAATACAGTTGTACTTACCAAGTATCTCCGTTTACTAGAGTTACACACTTTCGGTTAAGTAATACTTGATAAACCATTTGGTAGATCCTGCAAACGTGTAATAGTTCGTAGTAACAGAGGTTTTTAACTATATATGGCTGCGAATGCATATGTAGTTATAGTCTGATTCAAGATGAATAATGGAGTGTTACTGCGTATTATTGGGAAATTTTGCGTATATTTTCGGTTTGCGAATACTTTTAGAGCCAATTTCAACGAGATTCTTTTTTAACACTCCACTATTATTCTTGAATAGAACTATAGTTATTAAGGTTTAAAACAAGTATCAAAGCAACCAGTTAAGGGGCTAATATTCTGTAGGTAACAATAAGTATATCAATCATTCTGGATAATGCAAAAAAAGTAGTTCAAAAGATAGACAGTTTATTGTTTTTGTTGTAGCAGAGAGTTTACCATAGATTATTTTAAACATGGGAATATAACTTTGTTAATATACAAAGTTTAATAAACGTTATGTCTAATTAATCTATCTTTTGTAGATAACTCCACCATCGTTGGTTACATCTTTCATTGTTCATGTTTCTTTCCACGATAGTTTTGTAACTAAATATGACAGAGCCTATAATGTAAAGTGTAAATATGTAGAAAGCACTATTCCACTAACAACACAGATTAATGTAACGTAAGTTCGGGGAAATTTGAAATTTGGCTCAAAATAGGCTGGGCCAGTTTCACAAACACTTTCTTAGTGGTACGGTAGTCTTCCATAAACCACGATAAAAAAACATTCTCTGTTTTGAATACGGTGCGCAAATGAATATCTGTGAAAGTGGAGCTGATATATCGTTCTACCGGCGGCTAGGCTGGGAATTTCACGGGCCGGGACGGGCCGTGGCCGAAAAAATCGCCTGATTTAGGTGAATATTCTGATAAGTCTCCAAAAACATCAATATGTAAAGATTGAAGCACTCTTTATTGTTAATGCCAAAAAATAGTACTGAAAACAATTTTTTTGAACAGTATCCGCTTGAAAGTGTTAAATAGACTAGGGCCGGGAGGGGCCAGGCCGAAAATTTGAAAAACGGGCCGGTCCTTTCCCAGCCTCGACCGGCGGTACCTTTGCTAAAACCTTACCGAATGCCCAACGTAGTTCCGTTAAATATCTTTCACTACAGCCAACTATCAATGCATCGTTGTTGAATCAAATGCAAATCGGTTAGCTTATAATACAACACCGAAAAAAATGATTCCGAACTTATAAAATTCAGTTTTATAACCAAACTAGGTATATAAATCTATCTTCGAAGCATTTTATTTTAGTAACTTGTTAGTTTTACGTTTTTACAGGATGTCGCAGTCACAGAAGATATCCGGTGAAGTAGCTGCACCTAAATGTAGCTATGTAGTATCTACTTCTGATGGTAACAGTGTTACTAATGTACGTGTTGGAGATCTAGTTAGACATACTTGGAAATGTGAAACTGAAGCTAAAGGTTAGTAAAATATAAACTTACCTTTTAGAATACAGTATAATATAATATGTTTATTTTAGCATACGACATAAGACATCAATAGAAAACATTAGAAAGATTTCATTTTATTGACTTTCTTGTTTGGTGTATGCATGGGAATTGTAGAAGTACTTGGCCATAGCACAATCACCATTTTGGAATACATTTGAAGATACGCTAAATTAGAATTAAATGGAGTAACATTTAACAACTACTAATCGAAAGGAGTCGGGTCTAAGGAATGATAATACTAAGGCGAAAATACTAAAATTATATAAACTTTATAAATGAATCCGAACCTTAAGATTACCTAAATAGAATAAAATCACCTAGTGAATAATTAAAAAGTTCTTTAGATGTCTATTCCATGTTGGTACACTCATGTTTTGTGGAAGATGGCAGTGGAGAGAGTTTCCAAATTATTGATGAATATGGGTAAGTCTAAAAAGCTTCACAGTAAGTACTGACTTTGTGAAAAGTTGAATTTTAGTTCATTGTTTAAAGAACAAGTACTATCAAGCTAAGCTTAATTTCAGCTGCACCGCGGATGAAACTATCCTGGGTACACCGGAGTATTCCGCCGATGGCCTTACAGCTACCAGAGATGCATTCACATTCAAGTACCCGGATAAGTAAGTTGCTCCTACGGTAACATAAGATTCTGAAAAAAAGTTCTCAAAAATGGGAACATTCGATTATCTTTAACACCACATGATTATATTAACCGGGATTTAGCATAGTACTGTTTTGTTTTGAAAAAAACTAAGAGATGTAAAAATGAGTTTCTAAGCTAAGCGATATCTTAGTCAATTTGATTAATGCTTCAGGTCTTCGCTGGATTTTCAGTGCTCATTCAAAACTTGTACGGAAGATGATAAACATTGTGGGGCGGTAAGTCTAATCTGTTTATTTTTAACTTAACCTTACTAAACAGTAACATAAATCATTTTATGAAACACAATTGTTACATAAACAAACGTCAAATGTAGCCATTAATAATTAGTTTATTAAAAACTCTTTTTATGAGAACTATTAAAGTATTATTTGATTCCAAAACTATTCTAGCCCCCCGACTGTTCTGCTGCCAGACGTCGTACACGTCGTTCTTCTGACTTCTTTGACCAATCACAGACAATTCATTCGAACTCATTGAATGTACTAGATGTTGATAATGATGCGTTGACTCAACGTAAGTTACTAATTGTACTTTGGAAGAGTAGATTTAAAAAGTTTAATGTTTGTTTATTCATTTACTAAATAATATTTGTTTGGGGCGAAGATGTGAGACAAAGAGACTTTAGAAAACAAAAAGTCAAAGCAATGCTGAATGGTGGAACTCCAATGTTCCGCTGAAATAAGATTTAAACGCGATCATCCAGCTTCATCGTGCCCGAGCCTCTCAAATCTTCTGGATTTATATACATAATTACTAATCATTAAAGGAGCTACGCTTCTTTCTAGCTTGTTTAACATGATCTATCATTTCACAAAACTTTCAACTTCTTCAAATTGACTGGAATATGATTAAAAACGCTTATTTTTAACTGAACAAAGTTTTATATTCGTTTAGCCCTTTAGGAGTTCTCAAAATTATCCGGCCCTGCCCTGCCCGGCCCCGACGGGGCCGACCATATTATTGAAAATTCTCAATTTTCTGAATTATCTCACCTTTACAAGTCACGTAGTGATCAAATACAATATTACTCTAAATAATAAATGTTTCAGTTCCGCCTTCACTATCCGCTTCGGAACTTTGTCTTTCTGTCGTCGGATTTGGTCTTCTGGTATCCTTCTTGACCTTCCTACTCACAACTTCAATGGCTTCTGCTGTAGCGTTGTACTTTTATAAAAAATTTAAGGCGCAGCAGTGAAAATATTTTACAAAAATGTAGTAGTATTTATATATTCTATTTAAAAAAGTCTTACACTTTGTTCACTGTGATCCTCATTAACTATTAATTTATCTCTTACTTTACTGTCTCGGGTATTCTAAGTATGCATTTAGTGACTTCTGTGATATTGCAGAATTCTAATCTATTATTGTGATTTATTGTTTAAATGATTAATGTTTAATAAAGTTAACTAGATTACATAATTAGAAAATTAAGGTATCCTTCTAAAGTGTTCTTTTAAACAAGATGGATCGGAAATCACGGATTTCAGCTAAGCGCCCAAAAGTTCTAATAGTAAGATATTCCTATCTTAATTGTTACCCAAGTGAAAAGGTTTCCTATATTTGACGAAGAAGGATGTTCATTTTGTGAAAGTGTTTTCAAAATCATCTAACAAAACAATTATTTGTCTAGTTTACACGAAAAACAACTATAACTTCATTATTTAGCAGTATTGGCAGTAGTAGATATTATAATGATATTGGATGCTCTAGGTCGCATAAGCAGTATCTCTCTTGAGCTCAGCGACTGTGACTGACTATACGATTTAGTTTCCTCAATTCCAGATCTATGTAATAAATACATTCAACAACCATATATAGTCTATAACAAACAAAAGACCTCGGAGCGCGTTGGTATACATAGGCTTCCGCAATTGAGTATTTGTCTTTTTCTCGACCTGATTGAAAATAAAACTAGTACAATAATATTTTCTGACAACAAATAAAAAATTACCTATTGAACGATACAATGCAAGTTCAGTTTTGCCACAGAATGTGCGATTATGGAACACTTATACAACACCGCTCATTGCAGTCTTTTTTTTGTTATGGACTATACAGTATAGTCTATACTCTTCCGTATTTGTACACGGATATACTAACAATAATAGATGTTGTATATAAAAACAACAAATATAGAGCAACCTAGGTTAATAATAGACTAACTTAAATATAGAATGTTTTGTTATCTGCATTTGTATTCCGCTGTTGATAAATATCTTCCCGGCTCGGCACAAACACTTTCGACAGGTTATTATTTCATTAGTTTTATTAATATTTTGTGAAAAAAGTTCAAACTATTTTCATTATTCATAATATCTTTTGTTGCTGCTGCAATACATGTTTTGTACTGGTCACAAGATAAACATCACTATGCTGCAACCAACGGGAAGCACTTCAAAACAAACAATAATGACTTTTCTAAATCGGTAATCTTTATTATATATTCTGTAAAGTCACTTTCTTTTTATTTAATTATATATTGAGACTATTTCATCATTTATATTATATAAATCATATTTTGAGTTTAATAGAAACAGTTCACTAAACTTAACAAACCCGCTTGAGATTCGAAGTTTGGAAACAAATTAGTTGTATATTCTTCTTTGAAGTCAAAAGAAAGTGTTAAAAGTTTTCTAACCTTATTTTACAAAACTATATATTATTGTGAAACTCAAAGCACGTGAACTCATTGTGTATCGATTTTCTTCACTCGCAATCATTATCAAAATGACCGATAAAACTGTGTCTTGATAAGGAGCAGCCAGTTAATTTTATTGATCTTTTAGGCAATCATTTTGGGGTTTCTGGCCATTAGTTGTTAGTTTTGAATCTAAAATGTGTTTTATTCTTATTTAAGTTTATGAACCTAGGTGCGTGCTGTACTCAGTACAGTGTATTGTGATACAATCCATAGAAGGGCCCGATCAGTTTTACTTTCCATGTTCTTTTCATAACTACAGCTGTAATCAATTATAGAACAATTTATTTAGATTGAAGTCCGTTCTAAGAGCCAGCTTTCTAACACGGTATTCTAAGAAATATCAAAGTGATAAATTTTTCCTTGTTTACCGATTTGCCTGCTTAATCTCATACAGTGCTAAAACTTTGTTCCTTGAACTATATTTATACCGAATTTCATCAATACAAAGTTGTTACAGCGAACTGTTTGGTTACCTATGGTAGTATTTTACATAAAGAGTTTAGGAGATTTCTCTCACCAATTTATTTATAAAGATTCACTTGTAAATTATACCCTGTCTCTTTACTGAAGTGTTAACAATGTTGTATCTTCTTTGAAAGTTTAATTATATATTTGTAATTATATATATTTTAGCATAAGAATGTCTAACACTTCACCACAGAATGTCTTCTTGAAAATGCCACACATCTTCAAACCTTTGCAAACGGTGGGTTGATTGTTAACGATTAGTACTACATATTACTAACTAGAATTGGGTAGCTCGACCCAAAACAAACGAGCCCCATGTTGAAATTCGGGTTTGAGCTCAGCCCGAAACCCGTAAGCCCGTTTTTAGCTCGCTGTTTGTGCTAAATTGTTAGTTATTTCAAGTAATTCAACCGAAAGTATCACACTTAAAATTCAAAAACCCGTTTTTGCACTAACCCATTTCAACCCGAAACCGGGTTGTGCTAAAATGGGTCAAAACGCCCAACTCTACTACTAACTATAAATGAACTGAACCTAATTTTCAATATGCATTTGTGTATTTGTATATTGTTTTTATTATGTCTCTAGAATTGAGCGGGATTTTATTCTGTATTGAGCTTGGCGTGCTTGAAAATATCGTCTCCATCATTTACATGGGGTGCATCGTCCAATTTCGAAGACTTGAATACAACAATGTATTGGTTTCTTCAGTTGTACTTAGGTAACAAATAATGTAGTGAATTAAAAATAAATACTTATGGCTACTTAAATAATATCTTGTTTTAGTTGACTGGTGTTGTTCTTGCCATTTGTATTGGTGCTAGTGCTGGTTCTGGAAATGGATTTCTATGGTTTGTAATTATCTCCAGTCTTATTGTAAGTTAATTAACAAAGATTTATAATATTTGTTGGTAATATATAGTATTGCTTTACAGTGAAGAGGAGGCGTAGTGTGCCTAATTTTATGAGAAAGTTATAGTCAGCGCCAAGAGTAATGATGGAGTTTAAGAATTCAACGCTCGTCTGAGCTTCTTTTGCGAGCACCGCGCCAGCATATGGTGGCTATTCTACGTTCAATATTTTATTTTGCAAGCATGCGCGTGTAATTTGCCTGCAGGTGCGGTGTTAAAAATCCTAAAAAATATGTAAGTGACAATCCATTATTACTCTCGGCGCTGACTATATGTATTTATATAGTTTTTCAGTTTTGGAAGGGGTTTCCAAAAATACTTACTGATATGCCGATAAGTCCTACGGAATACCATTAACTATTTATTTTCTTCTAGTCCTTCAACTTAACTTATAGGTGGCCGCTGCAGCTACAGTAATTTTCGCCATGGGAATTCAGGATCAAATTATGGATAGTATTAGTAATGGAAGTCTGCAATGGAATGTTGTGGTAGGGGAAAATACTTTAAATTATTAAAGAAAGAAATAGTTTTTGAAAGTGGATTCCAATGTTATTAACTACTAGAGTTGGTTCAGGCTACCACTTTTCTGCAGTCCTGATTTCTGACACAATTCCAATGAAATTTGACTGCCGAGCCCCCACTAGTTTAAAATATCAGCCGAATGCTAGTTTGCCAATAACATCACATTTTCAGTAAAGCATTGTCTGGTTTACAATGAATCAAGCGCGGGACTGGCCGGCTCGGCCTCACTCCAGCAGTGCATTTACTTTAAATAATAATAGTAACTGTTCTCGCATGCATCTTAACTAGTGTGCGGATTCGGCGGGTAATTGAAAACTTCAATACCCGGGTACCCGACCCGATCCGGGTAATTTATATTCTGACCCGAATCCCCACCCTAATCTTAACTATTAATGTCATTTGAATCATAAATATATGTTTGTTAGGAGCTCACTTATTCCTTTGTGCTTGCTCTTCTATCGTTGATCTCTGTCTGGATCTCATTCAGCGGAGCTAATGCTCATCTTGGAGGAACATCAGCAGGATACATTGCAGCCGGGGTGTGTTATTAATAGTTGGCTTAACCAAATTCGCCAGATAAAAAACTTGAGTTCCGGAGTGAAAACATTTCAATCTGTTTGCAGTTGTATATTCTAACTATTGTTCTATCGGTTTAGTTTGCGGAATAGTATTCTTTTCGAGGTCCTTAACCCCCGAGCTATCTTTATAGACAATTGTAGTTTACTTTTAATCAAACTTTTTTCTAGTCAAAGGTCTGCTTCAAATATCACTATAAGTGATATTTTTACATTAGCCAATGGTCGTAGTATAGAAACGCCCGAGTGGGTGCCCGAGCAGTTGAGAATTGTAGCCCGGGAAGGCTAACAGCTGGCCGGCCACCCACCCCGGCGTGTCTATACTACGGCTACTGGAAAGAACACAATACAAGACAATACAAATATTTTGTTGCTTAGAACGTTAACTATTAGAAATATTTCAGTTATTCTTCATAGTACAAACCGGTATGTTCGCAGTACCCTGTTATTTGATCTACGGTGAGCTACAAGGCGGTAATGTTACTCCAGAAAGAGACTGGAATGTACAAGGAGCACATCCATTCAGAGATACTCCCTATCAAGACCTTTAAATAAAGAAAGATCTCCAGTTATTGCTATTATTAAATATTGTTATGGTATATGTGATCATTTGTAGTAAAACTTGTTATATTAAAAGAGTTATTGTAACAGATTAAATAATCACAGTGACAATACAGTTGGAAGTTTGAAGCAAATTGAGAAGAAAACAAAATTTAATATTTTTTCTGTTGAGTATAATCATCACTACTCAATTGTTAGCATTTCACCATAGAGGGTAAAGTGTTCAACGATCATTATTTTCCTTGCGGGATAGAAAAAACTTGCAGAATTGCCAATTTGATTATCCAAAACCTTTTTGTAAATTTAATAGCATTGCGTTGAACGGCAGTATAAGTGTAACGGGCTATGGAGTTAATGAAATAAACTTATTCTGTATCGATCTGTTGCTTGCCCTATAAATAGGCAAGTACCCTTGTAGACTTACAAAAATGGCTTATTGATAAAAGTTGGTTTATTATAGGCAACTGAAAAGTTATATAGAAGTAGATAGAACGTTAGTCTATATTTTGAAAATACCCTTCAAATTATAGCAGTACTAAACATGAGATTACCGTTATAACGGGCTACTGGGGAAGGTTTTGGAGGTGAACTATATAACAAAACAAACCTATTAATAGCTAAACCTCAGTAACATGATGAATAACGTACTCTATTTCCTTTATTTGAGCTAATATCTGTTTCGCTGCTTCCAGATTCTCCCATCAGTTCCTTTCAATGTAACCTTACTGAGCTTTCTAAGTTGTCTTGACGACGGCGACTACTCGATTTTTCGCGTCTGCGTCGTCTGATTAAAACACTCCACCTCACGTACTTTACCGCTATTATAGTCTGACCGGCCGCCCCAGCGAATACTCTGCGAATTTCATAACTCTTTAGCTTAATTGCCATGCATTCAGTGTAATTATAGCCCTCTTTTGGGATGTAAATAACTCGTGGACGAGAGAGATTTCAACCTGTATGTTAAAGTTTATCTGTTTTTTTACAACTGCTTAATTACTTTAAAATAGTGTAGATATCACATTTGTTGGATTTTGAGAACGATACTCCTGTTTATTTTTTGGTTATATTGCTTATGTTTCACCCAGCCATAAAATATATTCAGAAACTGTTTTGATCGGAAAGGATGCTAACAATTTAAAAAAGCAAAGAATCAATAAAATCACAGTTAGAAACTTATTTATATATGAAATATCTAGTTCAACGAAAGCTTTTTTCCCATGTTAGAAGGTTTATTCACCTGGAAAATGAGTCAATGATTCTAAGAACACGGTTTCAATCATATTGCTCCGCATTAATGTTCAGTACCATTCTTCTACTACTGAGCTCCCGTGCCTTGCTGGATATTTCATTTAAAGTACTCTATTTTATTATTTTGTTACACCTGTTCTTAATGACTTTTACGTCATGTTAGTCCTACAGAATTGATTAGTTGTGCAATGAATTGTCAACTCACTCAGTTTCCCTGGACCAATGACTCATTTTTATAAATCGCAGGATGAATATAGTTCATTCCGCTACGTAAACTGCTGCGAACTGTCTGCAAAACTACAGCTGTAGTAGATGGTGGTGTCAGCACTTTCGGCTCCGGAGATCACACGGATCCCAAAACTTCCTATTAGATGTTGAATAGCAGGAACACAATTTTTAATGCAGCTTCATTGATTAGAACAAAATATGGACTGCTTAAAAAGTGCTTTATTCTTCTCTCATTAAGATTAGTTGTTATATTTTAAATAAGGTTATGTGCCTAAAATAATTCCAGTCTTCTATTGACTTCTCTAAAACTTCCATAGAATGTTCTTCTTATCACTATTCAAAAGAGTTAACCAATCGGAAATTTAGGAGTTAGAATCAATACCGAAAACGCTTAATGTATAGAATTATCTTTATATATGATTATAGTTGTTAGCATGTGTTTCTCTTCACATTTCTGTAGTTATAAAATAATGGGAATATTGTTAGCGTCTGTACATTCACAATCAAAAAGCTCTATTAAATCCTTTACTTTAAGTGAAATTCAGTCTTTTCTATAGTCTGTAACAAGAAAGAGGCTACAAGGTGCTGTGTAATAAAGGCTTTCAGATCGAAAGTATATGTTCTTGGTATGATTAGAAGCGCAATTTATTGCTTGTTACTAGAAAAATATCATGGCGTCTTTTTGCGATGGTTT
>JAQGAV010002453.1:0-15692 GCA_034691345.1 Phasmarhabditis papillosa
GAATTTTTTTTTAAAAATTGGAAATTTTGGAAAAAAAAATTGGAATTTCGCAATAGTGGGGCCTGGAGGGCCGGCCCTTGCCACCCCTGGCGAGCAGTCACGAACCTTGGGTCTGCGGGGCTGAGGGATAGCATTTTCCTGATCATCCATCCTGAGGGCATCAAACTTCCCAGCTGAATAGTTTCTCACTGAGAAAATTTTTCTATAATACATATATATGTAAATGTGCTACAGAATTAACGTGGCATTTTATATTGAATAACATGGCTGTCAAATATTCAGTTTCATTAAGTAGTCCTACCAAGCAGGCATAGCGATATTCATTATTTTTGTTATATTTATCACCGAGATAGGTACTAACAGCAATTATTCATTTCTTTTAACAAGCGAACATTGTTAACATATTTTTTGTAATTCAATGAGAATGTAATGTTTCTCAGTAAATATCATGGCCCGATTCAAGCACGGGCCGGCTTATTTTGTTGCTAGTTTTCAGACGAAATATTATTTTACAATCAGATATGACCATAAAAGTGTAATGTTGTATAAATTGTTGATAGTGTTGAAGGATTGTATTTTATTGAAAAACTGTTAAATGGTTCAGTTACTTACAATACAAGGTGTATAACAATCGTGGGTGTTACAGAATAGTAGTGTAACATGTTGAAGAAACTATAAATTAGAGCATATTTCTTGATTCCATAAAAAAGGTCTTTTTCTACAGTATTCATACATATACACTGATCCCTCATTGAATCGACACCACAGAGCGTAATCTCCCTTTGGACGACGCATTATTATAATGGTGGTCTCGAATCGATAAACAGGACTAAACGAGATTTTTCTTTCGAATTTCTCAGCATAAGGAATTTGACTGTAATCCCAAGGTTCAATTAGATCTCCGGGATAGAATCGAAAGTAAAAGGACTCGATCTCTCGCTCGCCTCTAACCCATTCCTGAAAAAAAAAATATATTTACTGTAGAATAGTATTTGAAATCCGAAAAAAAAAAAATTTCATTTACATTTCATTTACAATTAGCAAATCATTTATGAGTTTGTAGGTTGCTTTTTTCTTGCAAAATCTTTTATGAGCTTTCTTACCTGTAACCATTTGCATACATACGATTTTGAATGCGGATGAGAAGTGCGAAAGCCCGTATGCGAAACTGAAATTCGATAATAAACTGATATAGAGCAAACGACCGTATTCCCAAACGCCTCCGTTCCCGGTCAAGGGGTTCGTTCTCTTGGATTGGTGAGGGCGGCTTAAGGCAACTGATTCGCAAAATATTGTTCGGTTCAAAAGAGATAACCGCTAAACAGACCTGTGGGCCCGGCCCCGTTAACCTATCTACCGTTAAACGTACCTTTCGACGTATCCACAAACTTGATATATATATCATTTAGGGGCATGGAGTTCCACATGTCAAAGCTTTGTATTTTCTTAACCTTTTGCCAGGATTGGGTAGTATGTAAGGCTTTCATAATACCTTTTAAGGTTAGCACAGATTTCTTTAAGTCTTCGTCCTAAAAAAAGAAAGAATTTTAATCAACCTAGCCATTTTTATGTAACACCGCTGATTCTCGTTATAAAAAAGTAAACTACTCCGATCATTTTAGGCCCGTTTTTAGCCACACTATGCGCCACTCTTGCGCCACTGCCACCTTTGAGCCTGCATATGCGCCACACAAAACGCCCTGTTATAGCCACACTCCCCCCCCCCTTAGCCCCCCTTTTAGCCAGGTTATAGCCACAAATGAGCCTGCACTCTTTGACCTATGGCGCTACCTACGAGCGCCAAATGTTCCTAGTATTATATATTTAACAGAAAATAATAAATTGTGCTTAGATAAATGAACATAACTAATAATAAAATCTTCTGTTATCTAAATAAAACATTGAAAAAAGTCTGATCAAACAATCTTGCCCTAACGTAAATTATACAGAATTCTGGTTTATTATTATACTCTATTATGTTATAAAGCATTTAGTTATAACTATAAGTAAACAAACATGAATACAAAGTATAAATTCAAACGAGAACTTGCAAATTACGATCTCTGGGCATTTTGCCAATTCGGTCGTTGGCTGTGTCTCACACAATATTTGTTGTCTGCCAGTCGGTTGTCTATAGGACACGAGGGGTGTGAGAGAGAGAGAGAGAGAACCCAGATACATTCAGATTTAGGTACAAAGAGCCACACCAGAACCTGGGGTGAGAAATGGTCGGTCGGACCCTATTCCAAATATTCCCGCCCGGCCCGGACAGACTATGCAAAAGGGCCGAAACGGGTGTCTATTTCTGGTTTCGTGGTATATACGACGGAGCCCGGTCAGTTTTGCGTAGTCTGCAAAGGGAAGCAGTGATGGGAACCGAGGAATTGGGCTGGGCCTTAATGAAAAGTCGGCCTCGATCCTTGTGTTAGATGATCATCATAGAACAATATAAATGATCGAAGAGTGACTGTGGCCTTATTCAGCAGTGTTCCTGCCACAGGAAAGACCCTACCTAGGTAAACAAAGTGTTTCCTGAGAAAAGGTATTCACCGACAATTCCGCGACTTCAATATTCCGTACCCACAGCTACGTTACGGGGCGCTCTAGTTACTGCGGGAATGATCCTTCCCTTTCCCTTGCCGGGAATATTAGTAAATACGAAGCTGCTCCACAGAGACTATATACCTTGGTTGGCTTTTTTAAACTCTGCCAGTAAAAAACAACAAAGTGGGACGGAATGCAGTTTCTCAATGCGAGATCGGATTCGTAAAATGATGGTAGTCAGGTTCACATTAGAATACCTTTAAGGTTTATTCTAGACCTCTCAGAGCCGGGCCGGGCAGGGCTCGAGGGTTGGAAATATAAATCGGTCTAAGGGTCCCCCCTTACGAATTTTGTATTTTTTATACCGAATTTTTTTTTTAGAACAAGAGTGGTTCGTGCTGAGCTGGGCCGGGACCTAGGCCAGTTTTCGGCAATCACTCGTAATCTATATTTTAATTTTGCTATAGTGTTAAATGGAAGTAGAGACTATAGCCTAAGTAAAAACATTTTAAAAAATCACGAAAATTTCACGTTATGATTCCTTTTATCGTTTTCCAAGTTTTGACTCAGTGAGCAAAAATTGCGCCAAAACTAAGAGAGATGAGCCGTTTGAATAAAGTCCGATTGAACGATGGATATGCTGCGAAATCAGAAAATTGTTATCCCACGCTATCATCAAAGTTCAGAATGGAAATTACGCAATACATCCGCCGCCGCGTATCACTTTTTAGCTGTGTAAAACGATCTCAAAGCGAAGTGTTTTCCTCAGAGCGAATTTGTGCGACTTAGTTTTTTCGAATGATTTGCATGGTTAAAGCATTCCAGTGAAAAACCAGCTTGGAGTTTAAAATGGGCGGGGTTCTCAAAATTGCCCGGCGCGGCCCGCTTCGGCCCGACCATATTATTGAATATTCTCAATTTTTTTCAACAAATTTTGAAAATATATCAACTATAGTTACGAAAAATCTTGCATGGTACATCGTCGTCCAACCGGCCAGTTTGAGAACACCGAAAATGGGAACACAGTCCTTTAATTTATCGGTATATTTTGTTGACATCGACGGCTGCAGTTTTATGTAAGTTACATTTCGTAATATATACACACAACGTGAACATTGAAATGGGCAAAAATGCATCTGGGCCGCTTTGTGTCAATTTGAAGAAATGACATTTAGTGTAGGAGATGCCGAATACTCGGCGCAGTAGCATGCTTTTCTAGGCATTATCTGATTGAAATGGCATCTGATATTGGATGATTTGGATGATCCAAAATCGGTACACTTTATTGCAATATTTAGAGTATTACTGGCAGGGACTCGCAGTATATTTCAAAGATTGGAAGAAAACAAACAATTTAAAACGGAGGATAAGAGATAGCGAACGAATAAACTGTAAGCGTCGAGAATTTAAGAGCGACAGCATACTTTGATTTTCTTAACAAAAAGCTTATATGTTGCAGCAAATTCTCAAAAATCCATGCTAGTTGTGCTTTTCACTGCTACTTGCATCTCCGCAATCGAAGCAAATATTGTTGAGATGTACGCATAATCTCAACAAATCGTATCTGCATATAACACATCTAAGATTTTAATCATGGGTGAGAACTCATTAGCACCGTAATGTCTTAAACACAAATGAAGATAAAACTTTATCTAAATATAAATATCCTAAACAACTGAAATAAGCAATAACAACAAAATAACAGTACCTATCACCAGAAACCACCAGCACTCTTCCCGTTGATCTTCTTCAGCGCTCCTTTGGGAACTTTGTTGAAAATCAGAAATCCTCCATTTCGTTCAATCATTTCCAATGGCACATGGAATGATGACAGTTCCACTGAATCGGGGATCACCTAAAATACGTAGCTATGAAGCTTAGGTGAGAAACTGGTATAGCAGCACTTCAACACTGGAATCGAAATATATATGCGGCATGACCGACCTGGCTTTAAACGAAAATCCATGTATAGCTCTAATTTGCTAAGAAGACGACCGCAAATCAATGCCAATTACGAAAACAAATGCCCCGTTATCTGCGTTCTATTTCGGCAGCAAAACATACCTGATTAGGAAGTAGATAACATTCCATCTCGAAATTTCCAGGCTTTGTTTCGACTAGTAAAACTTTGAAGAAGTGAGTAGGTACCGCGACATTATTTTTACCGATTACCTAAACCAAATTAGTTAATCACAAATAGGTTGCCAGAATTACCTTGTATTTAACATAAAGGTTTCCATCATCTTCCCTCCTCGGAAGATATAGTGGGCCCGTGAGAATATATGAATTGACTGCCTTCTTCGCTACTTTTCTAGAATAAATTATTCAAATTTAGTGAACACACAGTGAAAATATACCTGCAGTATTGTTCTAAACTATTCCATTTATCGCGATTAAATCCTTTACCAACCTAAAATGACGAAATTACTATTAAATTCGAGAACGCCTGTTACCTGGGGACTCATATTAGTTAGTAAAAAGGTCTGGTCAACAGACTGCTGCGACTTTCGGTGATTCCCAGCGGCCGCCAAGTGTCCCCGATCGTAACCACTTCCCTGAATAAGCAAAACAAACTACATGATTCGATTTCAATAACGACTAACCAGATAATCGGTATTTTGTGACTGGAAATATTGATGCATGCTTCCATCAGCCGTGAATTGAGATTTGCTGCGATCAACGTCCTTGTTGTAGACCAGTCTTTCGGGTGTGAGGTGCTCGCAAACCTAAAAGAGAGTTTGAGTAACATAACGCCAGATAACATATAGGAAATATAATATATTCCTATGAAAACGTTCTCCTGTAAATAAATGGCAGAGCTCAAGCAAGAAGAACATCGACTGAAGTCTACAACGGAAACATCAATTGCAGTACAAATAATTTCGACGAACATCGTCAGAAACTGTTGTGCAATATTTGCGCCCACAAATTTAAGAATTCGGGAATACAACTAACCCAATGTGCCGTCTTTCTCTGATTGTCATAGGAGAGGACGAAGTCCTCAAAGGTTCTCAAATTGTCAAATCCTGGATAGCCGTACTGCATTATTTGAGACGCGCGGGACAAAACGGGTTCTCCTTTACCGGCGTAATCTACGACGGAAGGCATCGAAGGAGCAACTGGTACCGGTGCCTATGAAAAAATTATTAGAAGAGGCTATCATGAAATAATATACCAGAATTGAGGCATCTGCTGCGGCTTTCCTAATTGGGTTGCCATCACTACCGAATCTGGTCCCCAGGAGGAAAGAACCAGCAGCAACGGCTATGGCCCCACCAACTTTGAAATAGCTCATCTATCTGGACAATGAATGAGCGTCTTAATTACCAGTCTATTCTGAAGTCGAGAACTAACAGAGGTAACAAGGACAAAAACGGTAAACGAATGCAAAATAAAAACAATGTGTAGAAATATATTTATTAAGTAAAACAAATGAGCAAAAATAAACAACACAAGTGCAACAACCACGATATACTAAAAAAACTAAAATAAAACAGCCTTGGAGGGAATTGTGGCGCCGACGCCTGGAACTAAGAAAGACAATGTTTCTAGCGAAATAAAAATAATGAAAATATCCCTGACGAGCAATGAGAAAGCGACAATATTAATTCTGTTCGGATTCTGAGTATACTCCTAAATTCCGACGACGTCTTCTTACATCGTCGTGTATCACACCAAGGTTCTCATATGATGAATCCAGGTAGTAATGTCGGCTTTCTCCGTCAACTTCAACCTCTTTTGTATTCTAAAGAAAATAAAAATTATCCGACGCGGGGTTTAGCAACCTACACTAGAGGTACTAGCCCACCATACCGACAACCACACGCATACAAATGTAGTACCCACCTAAAACACAAACAATAATAATAAGTAAAATATATGACAGCTTACAAGGACAAAAATCCAAATGATAAGCGGGTACCAGGCGAAATCCGGGAACATATGTCTCCCGTATTTTACGCAGATGGCTGCCTCCAAGGCGCAAACCGCACAGTAGACCCAGCACTGCATTCCAAGACGCTTGACAAGTGGATCAGTTGCGTAGAGATAGTACTGACTAAATTAAAGAACTAATAAGTTTACAAAGCGTGTGAAAAAACCGAATTGATGGAGCGGATATCAGAGCAATGAGAATTAGTCGCCAAAACACGACAGGATGCTTTGTGTCGACGGCGAATACATGTTTCAGGAAGAATGTGTTCAGCTCGGAAAGCTAAAGAAATGAACCTCGGTTACTAACATTTCAAACGCATGAAGAACGTACCAGCCAGATGAGAACAAACAAGTATATGGATAAGGTGCGTTTCAGAGCACTCGAATTGAACCATTCAAATTTGTTCCAGCTTTCAGGAGTGAACTGCATCACGGCTCTCTTGAAACGTCCACGATTAGTCTTAATATCCCTGAATTTTCAAATATGCTGTATAATCAAACAATTCATAACACTTTTATAAGAATTACTAACTTCATGCTCTCCCAGTGAAATTGACGCATTTCGAAAAATTTGCATATTTGCAAGCCGAACCAAATTCCTATTCCGTTGCACAAGAGGACATCTAGAATAATTGCGTCCCACCAGCACTCGGCGAAATTGGGAAGCAGGTGAGTGAAAACAACCTGTTTAATATAAATTATGTCAGAGAAGTACAAATTGGTAGTATTACCTCTGTCATTTCCCATGCGACACTGATGTACCAGCAAAGAACTCCGTGGCGAATCAGCAATGCCTTCATGGCCCATCCCATGAAATGACCAACAGCAAAAATATCACAATGGCTCCAAATCCTCTCCAACGAAACATCGGAGCAGTTGATAGCATACTCCTCAACCAGAAAATTATATATATACAAAATAGTCATACCTTTTCGGTCAGATTTTCGTGACTCAATCCTGATGGATCTAGCCAAGTGAGCACCTTCTTTACGTCCGTATATGTTTGAAACAAAGTGAATTGTAGAATCATCAGATACACAACAGAGAGTCCAAAGATGATTCGCCACAGAATGGGATGCGGACGGATGAACGGACCATTGGGGAAGGCCATCGCACTAACAACCAAGAACAGTGTCAGAGTACCCATAAATCCGTCGTAGACGTTTTTCTCTGAGACATTTTCACTTCTAAATGAAAAAAGTTATGTTGTATTGAATGCAGTCAGAACGTGCCCCGTGAACGCGAAATAGGTTAGAAACCCGCACAACACGAGAAGAATTGTCAGCGTGTGAGGCTTATATAGAACATCCAGAGTAATATCTTCTACGACACGATCATTCACCATCTGGAAATGGATCAATTCCAGTTCCTTTCGAGTTCGACGTCTCGGCACACGCCGTTCCCTATAACAGCTTGCATCATTACCAGCTGAAATTGGACGCCTTACCTGGGAAAGTCACTTTCTCCTTCGGTAGTTGCTCCGGCATCTCCGACTCTGTCACCGTCTTCTCGGAGCACACTGTCCTCTGTCTCGCTTATGTGAACCCGTCGACGAGGTTTCGCAGCTTCACTCATCGCACAAGAACACTGAGAATAATGAAACTGTATCAAACGGAAATGATACGATTGATAAAGATGAGAAAATCGGCTGATTTTATCAGGACAGTCGAGAAGACCACAATAACTACTAATTGGCACGGAAACCCATTGAAAGTGCAAACTACCAAACATCAATTATAAAAAAACTTTATTGCACAATGAAATATACAAAGAAAGCAAACAAAGAACCCGGTAAAACAAATGCAATATGATAAAAGATAAAATTCGCCAAACAAAAAAGTTAAATTATGATATGTGCAAAAAATATGGCAATAGAATAAAATTCATCAAACGAATCTGAGGAAATACTATGTTAAATATCACATATAGATCACAAACATCTAGGGAATCCAAGTGCTGCATCTTAACAGCTCAGCATGGGGAGAACATCGAACCTTAAAAGGGATTATCAAAGGGACCGAAGAAGAGAACACTTACAACTGTTATCCGCCCATGAAGGAAATGTTGATCCGAGAAGTTTGTTGAGTAGGATCGAGCAGTTCTGAGTAGCTCCTTGACATTCTTCAGCAGTTCATCCTGAAATAACAAAATGCAGGTGGTTCACTTAGAAATGAATACAAGAAATTAAAACATATTAAATATTACCTGCACATTCAGGTTTAAGGCTCCGTATGCGGCTGTTCGCAAAAGATTGAAGAATGTGCCGCGTTGAGAGGCATCCGAAAATTCCACGAAGTCTTGGAGGAAGCGAACATGCCTTTCGACTATCTAAATCGGATATATTCGCAATACAACAACAATTTATATTACCGCTTGATGCAACAGAGGATCGCTGTCCTCATTGACATCACCAAAACGAAATCTGAACGTCACAGCGGGTACGGCGTTGTCTATCACAATAAAATCACCATCGGAAACAGAACAAATCTAAAGCCAGACCTATACAATTGCAAGTAAGGGTAAAAACTGACAGGGAAGTACAACTCGTCGACAGAATGACCGGATATGAAATAATCCGTTATCAATGTTTCTGGAAAACAATAAATTTGCTACTGAAGCAACGACAAATATACCTTCAGATATAGGATTCTGGCCCATACTAACCACTGTTTGTGGTTTTTGGCCAATAATCTGGAGAAGATCGTCTGCTTCTTTTCTGTAGAGGAAAATAGAAGGGATGAAGATATCATCCGGGGAGCTCTTATCCCCAGCCATTGCAAAAAGTGGCTGACCATGTGCCGAAGAAGCGGTGAGATGATCTAAAGGGAGCAATAATAATTCAAATTGTCAACGAAACTAGCCAATAACAATTACACCAATGGCTCCAGCATCCTGGGCATTCTTCACTTTCTCCTGGAAGACGCAGTCTGATCTTTCCACAACTGCTATCTTCCCAACAATCTCATGTCCGTTCAACAACGGTGAACAACCGCGCAGTGGTTGACTGAGGGCAACTTGTCCTCTTATCTAAAAAAAACCCCCAGGTATTATATAAGTTGGATAATTTTGTTACTTCTTGCGTGAGGTCCGGGCCAAATTGCGCAGGAGATGCATTGATAAGCAACGAGCCGAAGAAGGGAGGCGAAAGAACTTGAACCAACCGTTCATTTCTGCCAGCACCTTAAATAAATATAGGATTGTGAATGAAAGACTAAAATACCTCCTACGTTTTCGATCTGAGCAGCATACTCCAGCATTTCACGCATGAATTCAAAGCCCCACTTGGCGAATTCATTGCTAATTGCCTATAAGACATAATTAAGAAACAGCAATGCAATAATTTTTTATTAGGACCGATGGGAAACCGGCCATCATAATGGAATGAATCACAATACAACAATATACATATCACAAACTTTGAGCTAACCAGAAATAAAACCTAATAGGACTCTAAGAGACAATTAGAACAAAATACATAAATAACAGTTAATCTTGCTTATCCCGTGTGTTAGAAAGAACTCGTGATACACATGATCCTATACATATTAATAATGCCGCTGTTGAAACTAAGGCGGTCCACACAATGAGCATTAGCATAATGAGTTGCATCATTTGTCCAATTTGTAAGGGGTTAGCGGGTATACCAAAGGCCAGACTGCGCAAACTTGAGGATGTACCGTCTTCCTCAATAAGGCACGAAACAACATCTCCCTGCAATTACGACTTTAGGTACCAAAATTAGAAAACGGCAAAAGGTTTGATGGAGCCCACCTATGTCTCCCTAAAGTCGTAATTACGATCAAAAGACAAGCGGAACGTTGAACAAAGGGAAACAACACAGGGAAGACACGGTAGCAGAACCCCACAATTAAAATAAAACAACTTACATTTGGAGCGTGATGACTCAGCTGCAACCTGCCGTCATCTTGTATCTGGATATCGATGCCCATCTCTCGCAACAGCCTCACATGATCCGTGTTAGCGGCAGAAAAAGCCCAAGCGCGCAGCCGTTCAGATCTGAAGTATCAAATCATAGAAGGTAACAGCAATGTCACCTACGGTTTGACACATTGGGCAGAGTCAAGGTGCTGCTGCTTCTGTAGTAAGAAGAGCTCTTCTAGTACGCTTTTCGTCCGTTCTCTGATTTCCTGTGCCTCCGAAATAGCTGTGGGCTGAGAGTCCATAGAAAACGGATTTGCAGAAGTGAACGGCACATCGGGAACGTCTTCTGGGTGAATGTAAACTCGACGAGGTGCCTCCTGAAAGGAAATTCTAAGCGTTACTGTATAATTTTCAATTTATATATTGTTGACTAGTCAAAGAAAAAAAAACCAACTCATAAAGGCAAAGCAGATGACGTTAGACCTAGCTTCGATAACATGAAAATAAACCCTACCGATGAATCTGTGGATCCCATTGAAACGGGTAAGAAATGGGCCTCGGTTGTCAAAACGTAGTTGTCGGGATCGAAAAGTAGATCAGCAGGTTCAGTGAAAATCAGATAGAGATATTTGAATGTCTCTGAGAGAACAAACGAATCCATCCTGAAACACATAGGGTGAATATTTTTGAGTCACTATTGATAACCTGTCTTCATGCGTAAGAGTTCTCACGTCTTTCACCCCAGCGAATCCACACGGCACTTTGACGTATTGCTCAATGCTGTTCATCACCTAAATGAAAGGAGATGGTTTAATAAAGACAGTTCGTAAATACCTGAGCCGCAACTTCTAAATAATGAGGATCCTTCGTGGCACGGTAGAGGAAGTATGTGCTTTCTATGAATTCCGGCCGCAGTGGATGTTCTGCCCAGTGGACTTGAAAATCATGAGTAAATGCCTCGGGTAAAAACTTATGCTTCTAAAATAAAAGGTAGAGCTGCATTAAATGACGGGAATACCTTAACAACTTGAAATAGCATCTCATGCATTTCAATGGCTTCCTTTATATCGCCTTTCAGAACCTTAAGCACATGTAAATCCTGCTCACAGCCTAACCAAACCTGAAGTCCCGGCCAGAATGCCAACAGAGCATCCATGAATGACCTTGTGGCGACTGTGGGACGGTGCATATGTACATCTACAAACAGCGGTCCTTTATTGACATAACGCATGATGGCATCGTAGTGCTTAAAAAGTAAAATAACTTAATTCTTAAGAGAGCGTAAAAGGAAATAACGTTTAAATTACTCACCGTATTGAAACGATCCAAATAGTTGGTTTCTCCCAATAGTATGTATGCCTTTAGGCAATACTCGTAGTACGAATCAATGCCGGCACCGATACCACTCTCTAAAATGGAACAAGTTTATAGTTTTAATAGTAAACATACCCCTCCTAACCCAATCACCGGAATGTACGTTCAGCACCGTTCCCATCAAATCAGATGCACGGTGTCTCTGGGCCCAGAGAAAATCCATAGCTTTCCTGGCCTAAACAAAATATGTATTAACCAAAGCAAATTGATTTCCATACCTTAGCTTCGTAAATAGGATTGCCAGAAAGTCGTGATAAGGCTGCCATCTCAAGAAGCAAAGTACCCCCGCAAGCGGTACACGTATCCTTTTGCCGCAGCAGATACTCCTGCATTCCATGTTTCAGATTTATCTGAAAATAAGATCATATAAGATAAATAATTGTTTTATACTTTTGAATAGGGAATACCAGAAGTAGTGTTGAACGCTGGGAGCAGGCGATCGCCAAGCTCAACGGCCATATTGAGAAGTTGCCGATCATACCAGACAAGCCTGTGTGGCTCCTTCGTTTTTACCAACTGAGCCATCAAGTGACCTGAACCAAAATATGAACAGGAATCGTATTCCTAATTACTAACCAGAGAGAAGGCCGCCCAACATTCTAATATTTGTCTCAAAAACAGACACGACGAGGTCGGAATCCAGCCGTACCTGAATGAAAGATTGCGAAATACATAGTTGCTGTGATTTACCTTTTCGACGATAAATCGCGCTGACTTCTCGAATTCATCCAGAGCACCAACTACGACAAGAGTGTCAAGCGTATCCACTAACGTCAGGGAGAAACTAGAACAATATTGATTAACAAACGAAGAGCAATAAGCCAAGCTTACTTTCCTAGACTATCATCAACATCGCCTCTGCTAGGCGTCACCCCTCGTATACGGCCTTTGCACGATAAAGGCATCAGTTCATCGGCAGGGAAGGCATGCTTCATGTACGATTCATAACCGTGCATAAACAATTTTAACGCCTTTTCCCTGTAATGAAACAAGTTAAAATACTTCTATCAATTGTAAAACCTGAGTGCAGCTTTGTCTACTGCATGAGTTCCTGGCAGAGTGCATAGGCAGGCGAAAAAATATATAGCTCTAAGAGCTGTCATCTTAAGTATTTTGGTTGCTAGTAGTTGTACTACCTAAGCATGGCCCAAAATTAAAATCTGGAATATAAAAAGTATTATACTAAATCTGCGAAACAAGATCGAAGACCACGAGGTATATGACAAAAGTAACAAAGTGAAAGATGACGGATAAGCAGGAACCTGTTTCAATCTCACAGCTGCATAGTCATGCCATTTTCCTACCAAATCAAAACAATAATACACATTTTATATAAATAAATAAAACAAAGTGCCAAAATTGCTACTGAAAAGGGTCCGCCATCAATTATTTTAGAACGGGTGCATCAAATTAGCAACACAGCGCCAAGGAGACAGACCCAATTGGGTTTGTCTCACTTAAGCCACTTATAAGTGCTAGGCAGCATTCGTATTACGGACAGGCCCGCACACCCAACTTTTCTAAGCCCGGCCCGGCCCGCATCGAGGAAAATATGAAGCGAGAGGTCAAGGTTCGATCCTCGACGAGGACATTAGTTTTGCAAATTATTTTAATTTAAAAATTTTCGTAATAGAAAAAGTGCGGGCTGGCCCGGGATTTCTCAGTTCTTCAAAATGTCGGCCCGGCCCGGGTCGGACCGCACTTTTGCCAGCTCTGGTTCAGGCCGATCGAGAAGTCACTAAGAAAATAAACTATCGAGATTTCAATATATACTTCAGCAGAATTGATAATTGCCAATCGCCTTCACAAGACCCTCCTTCGACCCCAAGCAGACAGGTGTGGAACGTCTCACCATATATGATATATCGCACAAACAGAATTAGAGCCCTCAACACCAGTCTTGCGAAGCCTTCGCATACGCATATTATATATTACTACGTCTTCTGCTACCCCCATCTCCATTCACTAGCTTTATAGTTCCCGATAATCACATACAGTAAAAAAACAATTGCGAATATTTATTAAAAACAATAACAATAACAAAATTATAACAATGATAACATAGAAAATAACCTACCTTGACATCCTTCCAAACCAAAATAAGCTAAAAGCTCTGAAATTGGCGGACCAGAAATCGAGCCTATTAATGATACTCTGATGATTGACATAATCTTCGAGTAGTTGACTCCAGTATCTTCAGGTAATGATTTCAATGAGTTGACATCCATTCCTGTAAAGACACTACAAAATTAACTGCTATACAAAGCTAACCTTTTTCCAAGAACGAGTTGATAACAACCTCAGCCGTCTCCTTGGTTGTTATTTTGAGCATTTCATCTGCCGAAGTGGGACGTCCAAGAAGCCATTTGTATTCTCCTCTTGTCAGTGATGACAAGTAGGCAAAACGTTCTTCATTCGCTCTTAGGAAGTGAATCATCTATAGTGATTACACTGGGTAACATTAACTTTTTCAATGAATTACCTTAGTTATATTTTCTCGGCTGGTATCCAGTGAGGAGGAATTCGAGCAATCCCTTGCGATCCTATCGTTCACGACATCAATTAATCGATTGAGCTCCATTGTTTGGAACATCCGTCTACTCGATGCTTCGAGGCTATCGAGGTCTAACTGAATTGGTGAATTATCAACGAATGCAAAATATGAAAAACCTGTAGATTCCTTTTCTTCATCGAGTTCAAATCGAACTGTTCCACCATCTCGTTTAGTGAATATAGTTTGTCACTGAATCCACGAATTCCGCTCCCATTTCTGATCTAACAAAAATTAATTCACATAGAAATGGCAAGCTTACCAACAAATTGAGAACAGCTTCGGGTAAAGCACCCAACTCCTTTTCATAGTAATCGACGAAGGCGTCCTGGTCTCGCTTTGAGAGCTTCTTCTTTCCATCTCTTGTTATAAGCGAGAGGTGCACCCATTCCGGAGAGGACCAACCAAATGATCTAATTCTTATGGTACTAAGGAGATGGATATATAGCTATACCTGTAGAGCAGGACATGTTTCCCTGTGCTACTCAGCCATTCCATTCCTCGAATCACATGGGATATACGCATCTGCCTACGACAACATTAATGGTTAAATAGGAGAACCAACTCGTTATACCTGTCATCCACAACATTAGCCAAATGATAGGTAGGAAACCCATCAGACTTCAGCAAAACCATATCACTCTCGTCGACACATTGCGTTATTTCTCCAAATACTTTATCCTATAACAACAAATGTAATTGCCATAATTTCACACACTACAAACCGTAAAGTGTACATCTTCCTTATCCATTTTGAACCTCACGACGAAGGCTTCACCATTGTCAGCACGAGCCTGTGATGTCTTGGCATCGATGTTACGACATTTGCGATCATACATGGGAACGGCGTTACTTCGCATAGCCTCCTTTCGTAACAAATCCAATCTCTGATAAAATGAACAAAACCACATGTAAATAGTAACTTAAGACTTACGGATTCCGAGCAGAAACATCTGTAAGCTTTTTCTGTTTTCAAAAGCTCGTCCACGTGGTTTCTATATAGATCCAATCGCTGCGATTGTACATACGGACCATACTCTCCGGCATTCTCTGGTCCTTCATCAACCGTCAATCCATAGTGATTAAGGACACGATGTATCTGAAATACTGTATATGATAATAACTAAAAGGGAAAAAGAAACGCAATATTTAAAATAAACATGCGATTTATTCATAAACTAGAAAGGTCAACATAAGTTTTTTCAGATAAGCAAAATATATGACCGGATTCGAGATTCAAATAGTAATTGTATCTCTGATCAGCTTGTTTTTAACAAGCAATTCTTCATCGCAGTTTGAACTACTGATTTCGATTATTGAATTTCTAATATACAGGTCCAACTAAACCCAACCAGCTTAAAACAAACTTCGTGCTACATATAAACATTATTGGTAACGTTGCAACTGC
>JAQGAV010002454.1:0-15688 GCA_034691345.1 Phasmarhabditis papillosa
ATATAAATAACTATCGAATTCATAGAAATACAAGCACTTTTATAAAATTTTGAAATATCTGGGTTGCCCTGATAATCGGGTTGCCCTTGGTTGCCCTGATAACCCGGTTGGCCGAATAATTGGTCAAGAAAAACTGCCTCAACGGGTTCATGCTGAAGGAACTCGTCCAGCGGCTTCATGGTCACAAATATGTTATATACGGACGCTGTGACCTTTGCCGAGCTGAACTTGCAATTCATTCTGACTGTTCCTTCATCCAGAAAGACCAACATCTGAGCGACTGACGCGGGAGCTCCCCCTCCGCTCATGACCTCTTCCACGATGACCACCTTCTCATTCAAGTAGTCTTAAGGTAGAAATAAGCCAAGAAACTATAGTTACAACTAACCATCAAGGTTACTCGGCTGGTCGTATGTTTGAATATACGTCTTTTCACCGTATTTGTGCCCTGCCCTTTTTGCGAAATAGGCTTTTCCGGTCCGGGGTCCTCCAATGAACAGCAGCACATGCACTATGTCTCTGGATAATAGAACGTATGATTTATACCAAACTGAAAATGCCTGTCGAAGCCAGCGGGCGGTAACGAGTTTATGATTTTATGGATAGCTCCAGCATACTTATTCGCCATAGCTTCAACAAATTTTAGGCATTCTACGATGGACCATCCAGCGGTACGAATCATAGATTCCATGTAGCTGAGGTTTGTTTCGCAGAATGAAAATCCACCGACCAAGATGAAAGTTTCTGCCTGCAACATTGCAGATCTCTAACTCCTTTCTCTAACTCCTTTAGCAGCATGTCAAGACTCCTATTCGACTTCGCGGAGAAGAGACTCATGCGGAGTCATTACCAAACCAATCGGTTTGAATGGAATCGGTGATGCGAAAGGAAACAGGACCTTAATGGCAGAATTTGCGTAAAAAAAACGAGCATAAATGTAAGAAAAAAGAAATATTACCTTTACTTTAAGCTATCCGAATTGTCAATGCGGTAGTGCAGCATCGTCAGATAACGAAAATCTTCGCGGTTGCAAATAGCCGATATGACTTTCAATATTGATGCGGTATCGGCAGAGCAATGGAACACAATTATCATCTAGATAAAAGTCTTATCGGTGAATACCATATACTTCTGTATATAAAAACAGTCAAATTGACGTAAAAAGGGACTAACCGGGTAGATTGAAAGACCACTCTGTTTTGAAGGCGTGAAGATGGCCTCCAGCCTTTCCAGATGTGCAGGGGTCCCAGGCAGAATAGCTGACGTTCCGGCGCTAGATTCGACTTCCTTCGCTGAATCCGTCTGGTGAACGGGCGACAATTCAGCATTGTCGAATGGAAACGGCTCCGATACTCAAACGGCTCCTCGAACGCCTTTCCCAGGATCTCTTCAATCTGATATTGAGATGTTTTCGTGGGTGGAGCCTTTAAGTAGTTTAATAGATACATAACCAGATTAAAATATACTTCTTCATGTTCCACATTCTCCAAGTCGGCAGTTGCCGGTCCTGTGCTTTGAACCAGAAAATATGAATTCTGAGGCCATGAAGTCCTCTGATAGAGTCGCTAGGCATGACGTTGAAGGCATCCAATACCTCTTCTTCTCCATTGGTGATCATGAAGGGAGTAGAATCATGTAACCCCAAAATTCGTCTGGTAAGCAAGTTCATGGAATATAGGCATCACTTAAAATTAAAACCACCTTACTTGAATACGCCACACATTATGAGAACGTAGAGTTTACAGCAACGATACTGAACAAACCCTAAATAGAAGTTGAAAACAGGTTGATCCTATTACCAAATATGAAAAGATTATGAAAAGTTATTTACTCCGGATCTTCCAGTTTGTTTATTCATTTTACAAAATACGAGATTACAGATATTTGGAGCGAAGAATTGAGACGAGGGTATTATATGAAAAGGGACTTCATAGCAGAGCACTCAAGGAGTGGAGGCGACGAATCAGAACAAATTAGCAAGAATTCTTTCTTGGAGGGGATTAAAAACACCGCCTTCAATCTTATGGGGTTCTAACCACTGAGCCACCACGCCCAGTGGTGAGAAGCTTAACTATATATAATATTTTTAGTCATCAATAAGTATCAGTCTTGTTGCAAGAAATCCTAAGTTCAATACTTATAAACCACAATACTTGTATGGATACTGCAACATCAGAAAGTTTGCAGACAATTCCTATATTCTGAAGGCAATAGTTCCCTTTTCGAGAAGTTGATAACTGAAATTGCCAAATGTTAGTGCTTTACATTTAGAGTTCGAAGAAAGATTTTCATTGATCTTGTTGTTCTTATAGTTTCTAGGAACGTTTAGTTTGTGATAATTCTTGTATCGCAAGAAGCATTAAAGATGGGTAATAGAGGTGTTCATTTTGACAAAACGAGCTTTTCGATGCCAAACTAGGTTTGGTTAATAACTTTAAAATGATAATTAATCAGATCGATTCAAATTTTGCCAACAACTTGCCACCGTTGGTAAGGGAAAATGTGCCAAAGTACCAGGTTGATTGGTTAACGGAGACGTTAGTTATTGCAAAGTGTGCAAGCTGGTAAGACATTATGTGCGATCTAACCTCTCACGGTACAATATTACTGACAGCAAGGAACTGTAGCTTGGGTTCTTTATTCCAGCTTATCCGGTTTGCGTAGGCTCTATGAAATGTGTAATTCCTATTGGAGGCAGAATAATAGAGAGTAAATTTACATTTTCAAATAATATGAGTAACTGTACTATGGTTGCATTCCAAAGCAACTTGGCTCTCTACAGTATGATTGGATTATGATTGGAGTTGGCGTCATAGTGCTATTTTATTGGTTTGTTGTTGGTGAATAAGCACACTCATGCACTTGCCAACATTGTGAAAGCTAGCTCGAAATGTCCATTGAACTTATTTAAATATAAAATTTGTTCAATGTGTATATTTGTAGTGAGCAATCATATGAAACTGTCAACATTTATGACTGGCTTATGTTGGGAAATAAAACTATAAGTTCCGCCTACTTTTTTCACTATATATATGGATGATGAAAATAAGTTTAACATACAAAGTTGTATTTTGGTTTGTTCAGTTAAACCTGAAAAACTAAACAATGTTTTCAATCCTTTTCCAACTCAATCCTGATTTTCGCTGTAAAACATTTTATATAAAAGAGCTGCCCTCTAAGATATTGCCCTGGAAGCCTATATATAGTCTGTTTCAAAACCTAGACTATATTGCGCCGACCTCTTACGATGCGTTGTGGGATAAAGTTTGACTTCAAACGTTATCACGCCCGAAGAGAGGAAAGGCATTTTCCAGCGAATTTGAATGCAAATGTTGCAACACTGCGTATCGTATAAGACCGGGGCAATGTGGTTTAGGCTTTGAAATAGACTATAGCTATTGACGTACAAAGAATAGTTTATTTAGAATGAATCCTATCTGCATGTTAGTTAGTTTAGCAACTATTGTTGTCCTAGCGACTGCGTAAGTTTTACACACAAAGTTATTTATTATTAAAAGTTATTTATGGAGATTTCTTCGGCGCAGGGTTTTGGCCATTCATTCCGGAATATTCGGAGTACAGACGGCTCCTTTCCAACATTTAGTCTTCGGGGGTCACCAGACATGGAATAAATAAGCGTCTGGTTTCCCAAGCCTTCTGCAGCTACGGAGAGTCGAACCCATAGCCTCAGATCTTCACCGATTCAGGACAGCTACTCTAGCTATAAGGCTAAAGCACCCGCAAATATATTTTCTAAAAACCACGAACAAGTATCCAATAATTTTAGAGAAGATCCCAAATCGTGCGTCTTCAATGTATTCAATCAAGTTCAAGTCCTTGTTGAATCCCAGGACAATCCAGGATATACTTTTTTGTTTAAAGAATGTAAGTAAAATAAGGGACACAAATTTTGCGCGCCAATATTTGCGCACCGATGCTTCAGCCTATTTTTCGACAATATTTTGGACTTTGAACTATTGCATCGAGTTTTTATAAAATACTGTGTTGAATAGTTAATAAGCCCCTGTATCTAACAATAAGCCTAATTTTGAAGAAACATATGTATTCAGTAAGTCATTACATACCAAAAATATCATAACATTCAAACTAGCGGTGCGCAAATGTTAGAGCGCAAAGTGCGCATTACGGAAACTACAACATGTACCTTTTGATTGATACTTCTCAGCGTACCTAGTCGCTATAATTCTAGTTTTATTGTTGCTTTCAAAATTGAAATATCTACATACCTTTCATAGACTATATTTAAAACTAGATTTCCAACGCGGTCCGCGGTCCAACGCGGATTTCCAGAGAACAACAAGATATCCTGTGGCCGTAGTATAGAAACGCCCGGGTGGGTGGCAAGGCGGTTTTTAGCTGCCCTAAGAGTAGCGGATTGTTGCCCGGGCACCCACCCGGGCGTTTCTTTACTACGGCAACAGGGGAGTAGGGATGTTATGATAATGAATGAACTTACGGTAGATTGGGAACCCTTTCACCAAAACTATATTCATTTCTAGATAACACATCCTCTTTTCAGGGTACAACGCTAGAAATCTAGCCCACGATACAGACTATATAATAATCATTATTTATTTGATTTTCAGTAGTCCTAAGAATACACAAGGCTTGCGAAAACGATGCTCAAGTGCCTAAATGTACCCTAAAGAAGCTCGATGAGGAGCAGAAAAACCTCGACACACTAATTGATTTCTATGAAACAGCCAAGAACAAGATTGTCAAGTGCTATGAGTTAGTTTGTTACAGAGAAAATTTTAATGAAAAATGAAATTCGTATGCCCATAATTAAGCACTATCAACAGTTGAGATAGTCCTATTTGTAAACCTGTGACGGGGCCGGTTCTGTGCCTATTTTTTGTACCTAATTTTTGTACCTATTCCGATAAACATTATAAACAACATTATAAGTTGATAAACAGTAAACATTTCTCCATTCCAAGGATCAGGAAAATATTTCTTAACTCAATTTAGGTATTCAGATAGTTTAGATCATAATAGAACAAAAATTAGTTTTCTACCGGTTTTGGAACACAAATTCCTCTATAGTGTGGCCAACGAGGTTGAATGTACCGATGCCGTCTACGAGGACCTAAAGAAAATCATGAAACAACTGAAACTTGGAAAAGAAGTGGAAGAGGGTAAGTCTAACAATACTTTTCATCAATACAAAAAATTCTGGAATTCGTCAACACGGTCTGCTATTTAAATCTTGTCGAAAACTGTTGGCAGTTCTTAAAGTTTTTCTAAAGTTTCTTTATTCGGAAATCTTGGAATTCTCAACTATAGTCTGCAACATGAGCGAGAGTTCCAGCGCAGAATCTTGGAGAGTAGCGGGGTTAGATGAGAACGAATGTAATTTAGAAGAAAACGTAGGAAATATATCTATTTATACAGACTATATACTAAACTAATTGGTCTAAATGATGCTAATTTTCTTACAGAAATCCAAATGTTCAAATCCATTTGTCAAGATGAAAAGGAAAAGTATGTTCCTAGTGATTTCGTGGACAAATTCTCCTATGCAAAGTGCAACTTCGAGGCCTTCGATAATAACAGAGTGGTAATGCTTAATATATCACCATATATTATGCATCAGTTAATTCCCAAAGTTCGCATGTGTGAACAGTGATATACATAAATATCAAATGTTGTTGAATGAATTAATGAATGCATCATTATTGTATTTCTGTTATAGAACTAGCAACCTCACAGTGAGTCGAATTAACCATTTAGGCACAGTGCCAAAACCTGCGAGTGTGCTTTACATAACCGAAATTGTTCCAAACAATACAGTTACCATTCCCGAAAGTTCTAGAATTCCATAATATTTCTTCCTTCCAAAAATTATATATAAAATAATATAATAATAAGAATTCCAATCTAAAATTGTATATGTTCTTGATCGCACAAGGCTCTGTCAGCCGAAACTTTCCAGCAAAAACCCGTTTAGACTCATCTAACGTTTTGAGTAAAACAGTACAAGTTCATTTGAAACATTTATTGCAACAGACAAACAACAATTATTATTTAAACAATAAATATAGTAAGATCCTAGTAAACCCATTAGTTGAACATATAAAATTTTTTGAAAGTATGTGCAATCTATGAGATGTACCGTCCTTGCGTTGTGTTGTGAATTTGTGCCGTTACCGATGAACGCGATTAGAGAAAGCCTTCCTCTATAAATAGCCAATGTGCGGGAATAATGAAGGCAGACAGTTATCCTATAGAAAATAAGTAAAGAAAAGTTGCCTGGGTGGGTTCATGCTCCAGAAACTGGTCCAACGGCTTCATGGTCACAAATATGATTACGGACGCTGTGACCCTTGCCGAGCTGAACTTGAAATTCATTCTGACTGTTCCTTCATGCAGAACAACTAACATCTGAGCAACTGACGCGGGAGCCCCGCCACCGCTCATGTCCTCCTTCACAATCACAACCTTTTCGTTCAAATAGTCTTGAGGCAGAAATAATACAAGAAACTATGTAAGCAATAGCCAGCAAAATGCCTCAGCTGGTCATAAGTTTGTATGTATGGCTTTTCGCCATACTTGTGCTCTGCCCATTTTCTTGCGAATTAAGTCCGGGGTCCTCCATGGAACAGCAGCACATGGACTATGTCTCTGGATAATAGGACATAAGATTGTTATCAACTGAAAATACCTGTCGAAGCCAGCGACAGGTAACGAGTTAATGATTTTATAGAGATGTCCAGCATACTTATTCCCCATCGTTTCATCAAATTGCATGCATTCTCCAAACGACCATCCAGCGGTACGAATCATGGATTCCTTGTAGCTGAGGTTTGTTTCGCCGAAGCTTAAAGCTATCCGAATTGGTCAATGCGGTAGTGCAGCATCCTCTGATAACGAAAATCTTCGCGGTTGCAAATGACCGATATGCCTTCCAAGATTGAGGCGGTATCGGCAGAGCAATAGACCACAGTTATCACCCAGAGAAAACTCTTATTGGTGAATACCATAGACTTCTGTTTAGAAGAAAAACGTCAAAAAGACGTAAATAGCGACTAACCGGGTAGATTGGCAGAACGGTCTCTTATGAAGGCGTAAAAATGGCCTCCATCATTTCCAGATGTTCAGGTGTCGCAGGCAGAATAGGTAACGTTCCGGCGCTCGATTCGACTTCCTTCGCTGAATCCGGCTGATGGACGGGCCACGATTCAGCATTGTCGAATGGGATCGGAAACTCAACCGGCTCCTCGAACACCTCTCCCAAGATTTGCTCAATCTTAAATTAAGAGGTTTCCGTTGGTGGAGCCTTTAAGTAGTTTTATAGATAAATAACCCGATTAAAATATACCTCTTTCTGTCCCACGATCGCCAAGACAGCAGTTGCCGGTCTATATTTTTGAACAAAGGCTAAGAACTGATCATAGAAGCTATATTTTCCAAGGGCATGGAGACCTCTGATGGAATCCGTAGGCATGGCGTTGAACGCATCCAGAATCTCTTCCTCTACATTGTTTATCATGAAATGAGTAGAATCCTGTAAACCCAAAATTAGTCTGGTAAGCAAATTCATGGAATCGGGTAAAATTAAAACCATCTTACCTGAATAGGATGAGACATTATGAGAACGGAGAGCTTACAGCTACGATACTGAACAAACCCTAAATAGAACTTGAAAACGGGTTGATCTACCAAATATGAAAAGATTAGGCCAATCTATAGGCAAATGACAGGGAATAGAACTAATAATGTAATAACAAATAACATAATCAACAATAACGAAAAACAACTAACTAAAAAAGAACAATAATAAAATACGCAAACTAATAATGATATGAAAAACAAAATATCAAAATAACTCAAACTAACTAATTAATTATTGGGAGTCTATAACTACCACACATTTCTCCCCAAAGGCTTCCTCCTTCATCTTAAAAGGCCGGTAGCGGATCGAAACCTTTCCGTTTGTGGCTAGGGCTAGGGCGACGCTTGCGAACCTGGTCGAGAGGCGACAGAATTTGCCGCGAGCGGTACTGAACCGCTCTCCGACGATATACACGGGCGCGTATATGATCGTTCACGGCCAAAAGAAACCTGCAATATCCAATTATCCAAAAATAAGCAATTACCCTATTTTAGACATAATATTAAAACAACTTGCCTGAGATCTGTGACCGTCATTTTTAGCTGCGCTATTGAGAACCATGATCCGGGGACGATGCCGGGCTTTAGTGGAGTTGGTGCCAACGAGAATCCACACGCATCACACCGGCATTTTGAATATGACACGGTTGGAGGACATGGAGTTGCCGGGTGCTCGATTGACGGCTTAATTAAATTATGCGAAAAGGGCGTAAACGGGACAAACCCTGTGCAGTATAGCGGGAGTATGAGACTGGAGAGTGGCGTTCGGCAAAGAAAGACGCGGGTTGCACTACACAACACATGCTGCTGTGTGGAGAAAGTCCACTGTGCAATCTATCAACCTCTTCATTTGCAGGAATATGGGTTCAGCCTGGAATCAGTTAATACGAAAATGAAATCAACTTCTACTAGGCATCCCACTAATATAATTCAAATTAACAAGTACGCCTGGAATGCAGAGTTTCCCAGCAGTGACAAACTGTATCCAGACAGCTCCCGGGACATCAACTCCATGAGCGAAACTAGATGGAACCTCATCACATCCCGATTCGATTTGAGCAACTTGAGCAACATTCCACTCAGAGAAAAAAAGGGCCACGACACACGGAAGGCTCATCTTCTGACCCTATAAATCAAAAAGTTAGTAAATCAGTAAAAAAATGGCGATAGGTTCCCCTCTTACTATATAAAACCCATAATACTAAAACTCACATCGAAGTAGTCACGCATGCTTCTGATTCCAACCTTCTCCAGGGCTCCAGCGAAACGGCACGCCACAGCCCAATAGAAATTTGCATTTACACGGAGAGCACCTGGCCCTTCTTGATTGCATTGAGCGGGAGGACGGACATTATTTCCTGTAAAAAAAATTAAATCGAGAAAATAAATAAGAGCAAACAAACAAGAAAATAAAAAGCAATATAAAATAAGCATAATATAATATAAACACAACAGCAGAATAGACGACGGCTCATTGGGAGAGCACAGGAGACTAATGAGTCTTGGCAAATTTTTAGGTCACATGGAAAATCTTAGGCCAAAAGAATTCAATTTACACAGACAGCACCTTGCAGCTACCGTAACCCAATCGCTGCGGGACCATTTGAGGGGGCGTAGCCCTCCCCTGTCATATATGAAGATTTAAAAAAATACATGCAAAAACAAAGTTTCGGACAAAATGTTACGTCATGTGAGTCGTAGTGTAATTTCAAAATTTAACGCTTTTATTTCCCTTGAAATATTTATTTATTGTTAGTGATCTAAGACTTTCCAGCTTCGACAACACAAGCTCACTTAAGCTTATACTATTCGATAGGTTTTTAGCGCAGTGCCAGGTAGAGCAGCGGTGTTAAAATATGAGCATTTTATTCAGAAGTGTGGTTATTTTAATTTAACACAGTCTAGCTCAGGGATACTGCAATATAGCCTAGCTCATGATAGACACAATAAAAACCCAATATAGTCAGATTCAAAAGTAATACGCCCGTGTTAATAAAAATTGGGTTGCAGGAGTATTGCAATATTTTGTCTGAGTAAGGCAGAGCGAAAGCAAGTTAGCAATCTACTGATATCGCACGCGTAGAATGCAAGCAGCTGCAGTGTTAACAATGATGAAATACGCAATATACACGGCCTTATTACTTTTGAATCTGACTATGCAGGTATTTCTATTTCTGAGTCTTTTTCAAAAAATCATTTACACTGGAGGCCTATATCAAAAGTCTATAATATTTTCAGTCATCAATGAGTATCAAGTTAGTTGTCAAAGAAGAAATCCTATGTTCAATATATGCTGTAACCTTAGAGAGTTTGCGGACAATGTCTATAATCTGAGGGCAATTGTACCCTTTATCGAGAAATTGATAACTGAAATTGCCAGATGTTAGAGCTTTACTTCTGGAGTCCGAATATAGCTTTTCATCCATCTTATTTTTCTGAGAGTTTCTCGGAACGTATAATTTGTCATTATTCTTGTATCGCGAGATTGGTTAAAGTTGTGCAGTAGAGGTGTACATTTCGAGAAAACGATCTTTTCGATCGCAAAAGAGGTTTGGTTAATAAATAATGAAACTGATCCGATCGATTCAAATTTTTGGACAACTTGGCACCACTGTTGACGGAACATGTGCCAAAAATAAAGTTGGACATGGAATTGGACAAACGAATTCTAGCATGGCATCCAATGAAAAAGAAGAGAATTCCCGGTCGTCAACCTACAAAATGGGCAGATGACTGGACCAAGCTCGACAAAAATTCTGGAAGAATCGGCAACACCTCGGCTACAATGGCAAGAAGTGAACCGGCTGAATACAAGAAAATGATCTCCCAGCAAAATCTCATATGATAATGTGATTACTGGAATAAATAATTGTAATTGTAATTGTAACTGTAATCTTGCCAAAAGACCAGGTTGATTGGCTTACGGGGACGCTAGTCATTGCAAAATGTGCGAGCTGGTAAAGCATTGTGTACGATTTAGCGCTGAACGGTATAGCGACCACAAGCAACTATATTTTGCGTACTTTACTCAGGATTTTCCTGTTTCCGCAGAATCTATGAAATATGTAATTCCTATTAGAGGCAAAATAATAGAGAGAAAATTTGCATTTTCAAATCACATGAGGTACTGCACTTTGCGTTATATTTAACAACAACTAGGCTCTCTACAGTATGACTGGATTATCATCCCATTTGGCGTTATAGAGCAATGTTATTGGTTGGTGAATCAGCACACTCATGCACTTGCCAACATTGTGACAGTTAGCTCGAATTATTCATTGAAAATATTTATATTTAAAAATACCAAAAAATTGTTCAATGTGTATATTTCTAGTCTAGTGCGAGCAATTCATATGAAAGTGTCAACATTTATGATTGGATTATGTTGGGAAATAAAAGTATAAATGCCGCCTACTTTTTGACTATATATATGTGTGATGAAAATAAGTTTAACATACAAAGTTGTATTTGGGTTTGTTCAGTTAAACCTGAAATACTAACAAATATTTTCGAACTCTTTTCCTACTCTATCCGGATTTGAACAGTTCTGCTGTTAATCTGTATTAAGAGCTGGTTACATAAAAATGAATGTATTTTTGAAGAAAAGGCTTTGAATCCACCGAGCTTCCATTTATTTTATATAAATCCGCCGCCCTCTAAGATACTGAGCTGAAATCCTAGCTATTGTTAAAGTCAGCGCCGAGAGTAATACTAGAGTGTTACTTGCGTATAACACCGCGCGTGCAGGCAAATTGCACGCGCATACTTGCAAAGTACAATATTGAACGGAGAGTAGCCGCCAGATGCTGGCGCGGTGCTCGCAAAAGGGTCTCAGACAAGCGTTGAATTCTTTACACTCCATCATTAGTCTTGGCACTGAATATATAGTCTACGGACAAATCTCATGTAGTTTAAAGGTCTATTTCTTATAAAGCAAGCGCACAATTACATCGGTTGCTTGTGTGTTTCTTTGTGATTTTCGCGCTCCTTCTAAATTCTACAGTACACCTCTGCAAAAGATTCATCCGTCTACTATATATACAGAGAATAGTTTATTTAGAATGAATCCTATCTCCATGCTAGCTACCCTGACAACTATTGTTGTCCTAGCGACTGCGTAAGTTTAACACACAAAGTTATTTACTATTAAAAGTTATTTATTATTAAAAGTTGTTTATTTCCTGTAATCACATGCAAAAAAGTTCTACAGATACAGGGAGTCGAATCCACAGCCTCAGACCCTCACGGATTCAGAGACCGATGTTCTAACCACTAGGCAAAAGCACCCGCAAAAACATTATCTAAAAACCACGAAGAAGTATCCAGCAATTTTAGGAAAGATCCCAAATCGTGCGTCTTCAATGTAATCAATGAAGTTCAAGTCCTTGTTGAATCGCAGAATGATCCTGCATTGACTTTTTTGTTTCAAGAATGTGAGTAAAATAGGGAACATGCATTTTGCGCGCCAAAATTTGCGCACCGACGATTTAGCCCATTTTTTCGGAAATATCATGGGCTTTAAACTAAGACATCGAGTTTTTAAAAAATACTGTGTTGTAAAGTTAATAAGCCCCTATATCTAGCAGTAACCCTAATTTTGAAGAAACATGTTTATTGAGTAAGTCATGACATACCTAAAATGTCATAACATTCAAACTAGCGGGGCGCAAATGTTACGGCTCATAGTGCGCACAGGAATGGGACAAAAAATTATTTTGTCAAAAAACTTTTTTGAGTCAAAAAAAAACAAAAAAATCTATAAATTTTTTGACAAAAAATTTTCAAAAAACTTTTTTGACCAAAACTCACAAAATCAAAAAAAAAAAAAAAAAAAAATAACAGATTGATTTTCAACAAAAGAAACAACAATAACAGCTGAAAATATAACAATAGTCATTCAGTATCCCATGCATTTTGTATTGTCTAGTTGAGTTTAAACTGTATTAGAGCATGTTATTAGAGCAGCGTACCTATATTCAATCGATATTTGCGTTTTATTACGAAGCATTAGTTTCAACTTTTTATGTATCCACACTTTGATATTCATGTAAACAACCGTCTCAAAAAAATTTTTTTGAGCAAAAATTGGTCAAAAAATCTACCAAAAAATTTTTTGACGAAAACCCAAAAAAATCAAAAAATCAAAAAATGTTCGAACAAAAAACTCCATCCCTGAGTGCGCATCACGGAAAATAGAACATGATACCTTTTGATTGCTACTTCTCAGCGTACTGAGTCGCTATAATTCTATTTTTATTGATGATTTAAAAATTGAAATATCTACATACTTTTCATAGTCTCCTGTAGCCATAATATAAGAAACGACAGGGTTGCGGATTGTTGCCCGGGCAGGCTGAAAACTGCCCGGACACCCACTCCGGCGTTTCTATACTACGGCCACTGGGGAGTAGGGGTGTTATGAAAATGAATGGAAAATCGGTGGTTTGTGAAACTTTTCTCCAAAACTACATTTATTTTTACATAACACATCCTCTTTTTAGGGTACAACGCTATAAACCTTGTCAACGACATAGACTATATAATAATCATGATTTATTTGATTTTCAGTAGCCCTTAGAATCCACAAGGCTTGCGAAAACGATGCTAAAGTGCCCAATTGTACCCTAAACAAGCTCAAAGCGGAGCAGAAAAACCTCGAAACAATCAGCGATTTCTATGAAACAGCCAAGAACAAGATTGTCAAGTGCTATGAGTTAGTTTGTTGCAGAGAAAGTTTTAATGAAAAATGAAATTCGTATTCCCATAATTAAGAACTATCAACGGTAGAGAACGGCCCAGAGCTGGTTATCCGGCCCAGCCGACCCGGCTCGTTTTCTCCAATCTCATCTATCTATCTAATATCTCTCAATCTATCAAAGAAATAAAAAAAAATGAAGATCTCCAAAATTTCAGGCCGGGCCGGTAACCAGCTCTGGATGGGCCTGATGGATGGATATGCCGGGGCTGGTTCTGAGCCTATTTTGGCACGAATGGGTGCCGAGCCGAGCAGCTCATCTTTGATTAACAGTAAACTTTCTTTTTTCCAAGGGTGAGGAGAACATTTCGAAACTCAATTTTGGTATTGAAATAGTCTATATCATATCAGTACAACAATTAATTCTCTACCGGTTTCGGAACACAAATTCCTCTTTAGTGTAGCCAACGAGGTTAAATGTACCGATGCCGTCTACGAGGCCCTAAAGCCAATCATGAAACAACTGAAACTCGGAAAAGAAGTGGAAGAGGGTAAGTATAACAATACTTTTCATAAATTACTCCTTTGAATACAAAAAATGCTGGAATTCGTCAACACGGTCTGCTATTTAAATCTTGCCTAAAACTGTTGGCAGTTCTTAAAGTTTGTTTAAAGTTTGTTAATTCGCTTTACAAAGACGAGACTTTAAACACTATTTAAAAAGATTGGAATTCTCAACTATATTCTGTAACATGAGTTAGATTTCCAGCACAGTATCTTAGAGAGTAGCCGGGTTAGATGAGCACGAATGTAATATAAAAGAAAATGCTTCCAATCATCGATTTTCCATTTATTTTCATATAACACCGCTGATCCGCATGATACCGCGTGGAAACCTAGCTCATGATACAGACTATATACTAATTTGTTTGGTCTAAATGATGCTAACATTCTTACAGAACTCCAAATGTTCAAATCCACTTGTAAGGCCATTGTAAAGATATTGTAAAGCCATTGTAAAGATACAGCCATTCATTTTTACATAGATTTTTCTATCCAGATGCTGCTTCACATTTTTATCTTTTGGGTGAACTAGGATAATGCTGCCTCTTTCCTAGCTATCATCGGATGATGTCCGAAGTATTTCCATTTATTTCCATTTTGACTGTGCTGGCTTCTACAGAAATTTGGAAAGATCTTATCGGTCCAATCGTTTTTAAGAGCTTGGCCACTAGGAGCGAATCTATCGTTCGTCCTAATATGCGTATCGGTTTGACTGCCAGCTAGAGCTTTTCTTTGTTCCGCCTGCATGTGCCAATGGTTGTTGAGATCACCATAAAACAGAGGCATTTCAAAGTGTTCTGGTTGCTCCAAAATCCGAAGGTCTTTCTCCATGGGAGCGTTTACCAAATCTATGGCGAACTCCCAAATGACTTCAGTATCAGGCATTTGAACCAATTCAAATTCCTGACCGACCTCAAGTTCTGAGTTTCTAGAAACTGGGCGCGCTCCTCCACTGCTTGTTGGCGATCCGGCAAATGAAAATGAGAACCGTAGAGTCTGGGTCTTTCTTCGTAGTCTTTCACTCTTTCCCGCTTAGATTCATCTATATCCGAAGGAGAACATTGATTGGATTCTTCTACTTCCATAATAGCTTCTCTAAGATAGCCTTGGTTTCTGGAGTTGATACGGTACTGATTATATCCTTATTGATGTCCATTTCTGGAGCTACTTCTGGCCCTATGGTTTGAAGGTCCCCTTGCTGAAGGATACCCACTCCCATAATCATCATCTGACCCGGAATAGTAGCTGTCATCCGAACGATATCTTTCCGAATAGTCTCTACAACTTCGGTTTGGCTTCCAATATTTGGTTCTGTTCCCAGAAGGTCTTCTGTACTGCTGTTCATCTCCAGAGCATTCACTGTAGCGGTAGCGGACTTCTCTTCTCTTTCTTTCTACTTCTTCCTTTCCTGAAGACTTCAGGAAAAGACTGGGACTTCTCTTTCTAGAAAGTGAAATCTTGCGGCCTAGTTCCCAATTTCTAGAACAGCTTCTGCCTTGCTTTCTAGAATAGCTTCTCAGATGCCTGCCTTCATAACCACGGTTGGTTCTTGATCTCGAACGGTGAGTCTGTCTATAGCCACAACGATCACCGTGGTATGTAGCTTCTGATCTAGAACCTTGACGACTCTCGTTTCTATGTCCATAGACCGAATTGGCTCCACGTCCTTTATATAAGTATATATCTTGGCCACTGTTGCGACTGCGAACTGCCATATTCTTTCTGTATTGGTTTACATCTCGATATTCAGAAATCTCTAGATTTCTAGAGGGACACTGTGACATTATAGGTGTC
>JAQGAV010002455.1:0-15686 GCA_034691345.1 Phasmarhabditis papillosa
TATATGTTATTTTGGATGTTTTTTATCAAAATACTAAAAATTAACATCAAATAAGTGAAACAATGACTAAAAAACGTTCTCTTTTTTGAAATGTTTATGATCCTAAAGTATATTGCGGCCGACTTCGGCCGGCCGCGGCCCAGTTTGGAAAAACTCTCGGCCGGCCGAGGCCGGCCGGTGCGGAGCCCTGGGGCTCAGCGTTACAAGTATCATTTATTAAATCTCTTAGCCCACCTGTTTCAACTGTCTCATACATTCCAAAACTGTTAACATTGATGAGCTCGAAAATTGTCCACCTTCCTCAACAATCACTGTTTCTGATTCGAAATTGTGCCTTGCTAGCATATCCACAGTGCCAATTATCACTTCTGGCTTGAATACTTTCAAAACGACGGTTTTCAATTCCATTTCGGCCTTATCCTCTTTTTTCCAAAGTTTCTCAATCTGAGAACTGCTGAGCTCTTGGTTTAGGAGATCTTCTCTAATTTTGGCCAGTTCAAGTATGGCTTCACTAACTGCTGGGATACTGGAAATACTCTGAATCTTCTGGTCGTTCAAAGCTTTCATCAAATCCCAGTCGGCTAATACTGGTCGAAGTACTGGGTCAAGAAGAGTCTTCGCTACCTCAGGGTTTCCCAACAAGTCGTGCACATCCTGGTTCTCCATAGCCTTTTTGATAGTATTGTTATTGCACGTGTTCCTTGTATAGTGGTCAGAGAAGATTGAAAACAATTCCGGGTCACACAGTATCATTCTTACGTTGACATCTTCAAGAGCCTTTTGAAGAGTGGGATGTTTTAGGGCTTCGCGTTTCCCACAGATATACTTCCAATCCGACTGATCCATACATTTCAGGTACTTTTCCATTCGGCGGCACATTCGGTCCATGCCAATGTCACAAGGGTATTCTTGATCTCTTGTGGATGAAATTAGTCGAATTACGCCCGCTTCTGGTAGGAGATTTTTGAAATTTTCTTCAATTCGGTCAATTCCGGAATTGTTCTGAGCACAGACGAGAATGGGCTTGTAGGTGGCATTTTGATTCTGTGCCAATAATTGATTCACTATGGCTACAGTAACCAGCGTTTTGCCAGTCCCCGTTGCCGCAGTTATGCAGCTGAAGCCATGACGTTCAATTGCGTATTTGAAGGCAGCTTGTTGGGAACCATCAAGTCTGATCGATAGACTTGTCTGTTCGTGGTTTTGTTCCTGAAATCATTTTAGATTGATATGATCTGGTTTGGATAAATTTGAGCTGCAGGGATTATTAGTATTCAAAACATAATGGCTTTTATTTTCAGATTAAATTGTTGGTGTTTCGTTATTGCCATTAAATAGGCCTACGTCAGGTGTGTTAATTAAATCTTGCAACATTTGCCATTTTGCAAAATAAAGATTTTCTCTAGGATGATCGATATTTTCGGGACTCTCTTACTATACTGACCTGTTCGACATTCGCTATATACCCTTCACATTTCAGCCATTTATTGTGTATTTCCGAATGTCGTAAGCTTGCAAACTTCTTATAGAGTCTATCACTGGTAGAGTCTTGTTTTCGTTTAATAGGACCAATCGTCACTTCTTGATTTGGGTTGTTTTCGATAACTTTAGCCCATGATTCCACTGATTTTGGCTCCAATTCTATATCAAAATTGTATCCGACTTCACTGTGCGGCTCTCGGAGTATAAATCCATAAAGTGTCAGCTCAGACCATTCCATAACCGTAATCATTAAACGCTGGCTCTTATCCCAAGAAGCTGTCGAACTTTCCATGAATAGTCGCTTATACTGATCTCGATTTAGCTTCACTTCCATTCGACCAATTGGTCGGTTATCCTGTTTATCGTGATATGTGAGGCCAAACACCGGTAGATTTACATTCATTTTTCTTATTTCGCTTGAGTAGACGTGTTCTTCTAATAGGGACAGGGATACATATGCATCACGGATATAAAGCTCTTGGTGACGAACGTTGTTCAAGGGGATTTTGTAGTTTTCCTGGATCAGACTGAACTCGTTGTCGGTAGTCAAACGCACACCGGAAACGAATCAATTAACAAAATATAATCTCAGTTGGCGATATAAGAAAATTTCAATTGTTTAATTCAAAAAACCTAAGTTTTTATAACTTTCAGAATTTTTATCTAATGAGCATTGACTCACCTATTAGACTCAAAGCAGTCTTATTGAAAATGTCATTTGAATTTGAATTCAATTGTCGATGAACCTCTTCGCTGAATTGATTAAGAGCATCTGGATCTTGGTCAGCAATCTGAATAAATTTCAGAATCAAAACGGTACTTTGAATGCAATTGCAAGATTTTCAGTTCAAAATAATTCGTTGTTGAAAGTTCCATTTCAGCCGGTTCTGATGTCTGTGGTCCGAAACTAGTTAGACTTTTAGTCATAAGTTTAACTTAAGACTTATCTATATTTAAAATAACAAACGATAGTTTGAGGTTTTTCAATCCTTCTTTTCAAGACCATATCATTCATTATCAGTTTCACTCACTGTAACAATTATGTCCTCCTTGAAACACTGAGTTTTACAGAATGGCAGTCTCCACATAGTGCAGTTAACAAAATTATGTCCCCAGTTGTCCCAGCTCTCATCTTCCCAATCCTTCACATAACAGCTAATATTATTGCATCGGAAAGGTTTGCGGAATGAAGGACCCAACAGTTCCATTTCAAGCCATGCGAGAGAGTCGCCTAAATTATGAAATAAAACTCAAAAAATGCTGGATTGATTTTGTAATTTTAATAGGCAACCATTACAAATATACTGTTTTATTCATTTTTCTAAACTATGATAGGTTCTTTTGTTGAATTTTCGATACAAACGCTATTGTACCCTACACCAGAAGCGGTTGTGGACCGATATTTGGGCAAAAGTTTGACCCGCCGCCCGGGATGATCCGTTAAATTCTCAGCCGCGACCTACACGAACTAGAATTTTCTCCTAGACTGACTTATTCCGCGTCGCATATGCAATACGCTGCTTCGTAGTTAAATTTAAACTTTCCAAAGTTTACATACCTTTCGAATTTTTGGCCATTTCTCGTCTTGAAAACACACATAGGCCTATTTCTTCGTGCAACATTGCATATGGAGAGAACGACTTCACGTGGAAAAGTGGTTCGTGAAAGAGTTCGGCAGGAGTTTTGGGTTGTTGGTCCTTCTCCCGAGGCTGCGTTCCAACTTCGTGAATCACCATTCTTGAACCGATCAGCAGCAAATTCAGAGGAATAAGGATCTCTTTCACGTTTCCATCAAGAAAATTGACCTCGGCAGTAGAAGCATCTTTGGTTAAAAGAAGGTAACGAAGTTCGTTTTCGAGTTCGTGTAACGGGCCTGCAATATGTTAGTTCGGAAAATATAGAATTCAATTAATAATAATAATATGCAGTAACAAATTTAATAACAAAAAGAGTAGGATACTTTTGGGATATAAGAAGCGCCTACCAGTAAGCCTAATGCAAATGATTCTAAAAAGCATGTTAGCAATTGGTAATTGTTTTTGTAGTTCTAGTTCTCACTATAGACTATGTATATTTTTTGCAAAATTAGGGTCTATACAAAAGTTATTTTCTGGAATAGCGGAATAAAATGTATAATATATGCGTAAATGCATACACCATTTTAATTGCATTACCTTCTAGCCTTATAATTACTTCTTGCAAATCATTTTTGACAATCATTCCGATTACCGGCTCCTTAGCTTCTGATGGATGCACGTGGACGGCTTGTTTCAGGAAGTTTAGAGGTGCATCTGAAACAATTGTATACAATGAAACGCGTAACTTTGCTGGGATTCAATTATTGAAAGGCCAATAAAACTTTTATTGCAACGTTTGAACCTACACTAATAGGTGAAAATTATTTTTGAAAACGGGCTTCCAATTTTTAGAGAGTAGTTAGCGTGACTAACTATTATTGTTGCCCAAAACTTACCGTAGGGCCAGCTCATGGGCTTAATCTGTGGCTCCTTCTTCTCTTCTCTCAGAGCACACTGTCTATATAAATCGACCACAGGTTGGGGAACAATAGTTCGATTTGGTGTCGACAAACAGAAAACATCCCTAAAATTAAAATAAAGTTATTAATCTGTTTTTGTATACTATGATTTTTAGGAAATTATAGTGTGTGAAGCTACAACGTTTCGCCCCCTAGGTCTAGATCAGAACTGGGCGAAAATCTTTCGCGGAAGGGCTCTTTCGCGTTTCGCGAAAGAAATATGCAGTTTAAAAATTCTTGCGACTTTCGCGAAAGAAAATTTTTGACTTTCGCCCAACTCTGGTCTAGATGTGGTAGTTTCGATCAATCAATGCAATCAATGCGTAGTAGACGACATTTACCGTAATGAAAATTAATTTGTATAAATAATGTGGCGTGTAAGTATAAAGTTAGAACCAGTAAATGAAATAAATGCACCCTTTTAAGCAAATTTGAAATAACTAAATGTGAAATGAATAACCTAAATTAGAGTACAGAAAAGGTTCACAAGTGTTTCTAAATTTTTTATCCATACTCTTACAAATATGAATAACAATAAATGTTCTAGATTTTTGTGCTAGAAGGCGTTATCAGTTAGTCTTAGATAATGGAAAGAAACTTACTCGCTACTTATATCTTTCATCTGTGGTGGATACTTATGATTTGTTGGTTTCTTCTTTTTTTCATTTCTGGTTCTCTTCTTTGGTTTAATCGTACCTTTACCCTTGGTTCTGTAAGTAATATAAAATAGGAAAATAAACGTATCCAATGTAGGTTGATGACAAAATAATATTAGAAGTTTTAGAATAGTTATATAGTATATCTATTAAATAAGTTAATACTGAAGAGCTAACTAAAAATTATCGGAACTATTTCGTGTGCCATTCGAAATATTTCCAATCAGTGCGAATATTTAGACTTTATATTTTGTAATAATTAGTATTTGAAAAGCTAATCCTCTTATGTTTATAAATAGACTCTTTTCTCTCATAATCTCTTTCAGTGAGTTTTGCTGTTAACTCACAATTGAACATGTAGGTCCTCCATTGTCTGACACACGTTTTCTACATCAGCGCTTTCCGCATTCTTCGGCACGAGAGAAGGTTCTGTTGGCTCTCTAGTCGGTGACCTGAAACATTTTAATTAAGCCAGTTAATGTGAGTTTTGCCCGGTATATCATGTATTACGGGCGTAGTAGCTCAGCTGATAGCGCGCCGGTCTATGAATCCGTGAAGAGGAAAGGTTGTGGGTTGGATCCCTCCCCCCGTCCCAAGCCGGATTGAGCAACCGTGGAATGTATGCTTTAATGTTCTCTTATGATTGCCGCAAAAACCGACCTCTAGCTGCCCCAAAGATGGAGAGAATAACAAGAACAACAAGTAAATAGATTTTTTAAATAGTTTTTATATTGACGTATAGTCGCTTTTCTTTTAATTGTTTCGTAAGAAAATGAATTTTTGAATAGAGTACCTTTTTATTACATTTGAATCTCTAAATAAGAAGCACTCTAAATAACCTACTTAGAATTGTCTTCATTTTGCTTGGATTTCGCTTTTTTCCCAAACTTTCTTCGTTTTCTGCTATTTACGGTTAGGTTTGTTTCTACAAGGTTATCTGGCAAAGCAGAATTACCCAAGTCATCGGCGGCCCTAAAACAAAAGAAACTAGTAACTAGTAACTAATCTTTTTGTAAAACCTTATTCTCGATGGCTGTGTCATTGAATGTAATTTAATATAAGATGCCTTTAAGGTACACAATAGACTTGGTTGGCGGTCCGGCTCGGCCTCATATTTTGAAACCGAGGCCGGGCCGGTCGGATTACCACCTCAGGGCATAAAAAAGTTGGTTAACGGCCCGGTCCGGCCGGATAACCAACTCTGGTACACACTAGAGTCAAATTAGCCACTATCTGGCACTAATCTACATCTATGTATTCGAAAAAATCGTCTTACTTTAATGCTAACCTCAAACTTTCATAGTTTTCACTAAACTTACTTGCAGTTTTCTTCTTTTTCTTTGTGTTCTACAGTATCAGTACGGGCATTCTGTTTGTGCTTTACTTCAAGTGGAAGTGTAGAACCTACATCATTCCCACAAGGCGGAGACCTTAAATAAGAAACCGCAATCAACGCATTTATAACCGTTCACTTTTCGTATGTTTGGCTTTATTTATTGCTTGTTTTAACCAAAACCTCTAATCTAGTCTACAAAAGCAAGATAGTTGTTTCAGATATCACAAAGTTAGGGCCATTATAAGCTGTTTAAATATGGATGCATTTGTTAAAGGAAAGCACAAAATTGAAAATCATACCCGTTGATTTGTTGAAGTTTCATTTCTTGCATTGCCTTCTCTGTGTTTTCTTTCTTTCGCTGTCTCCGACGTTTGGCTCGGTTTATTTTGCTTTGATTTGGGTCGATTGCTGGTGTTTCATTAGAGTTCTCAGGCTGCTCGATGTTACTAAAAATATAGTGGGATTCAAGATGAATAATGTAGTGTTACTTGCGTATTTTAAGGAAATTTTGCGTATATTTTCGTACTATTTCGTACTAATTGCGTACTCCATTACTACTCTCGTAAAACTATTTTGTAGGATAAGAACTGCTATTGTCGAAGCACTGTTAAACCAATAGTAATATACTGTGATCTAACTTTTCAGTTAATTGTTCTACCGGAAAAATAAAAATATTATTATTATTAAGATGGATTTTTTTCAAGCAAAGTATGCAATCTGTCAAATACTATATAAGTTTCTTTTAACAGTGCATTATTACATGTTTTATGTGCTCAAAATTAAATTGTTTAAATTCACTATTTCCAAAACCCCGTCACATGCGTACACCAGACATCAACTTACTTTTTGATATCTTTGACTTGTTCTTTAGCTCCCACATTCTCACTACGCCTTGCATTGTTTTTGTTATAATACACTCTGAAAGGATTACCGATGAAACTAACAAGTACAGTTTTTTATCGCTGGCTTTAAATATGCTGAGTTTTTAACATTCGAACTTTATTGCAAATATTCGAAATTAGTTTGACCAGTTTTAAGGGTCACAACAAGGATTAACTCACAAATTTCTGGGTGGTTTCGGAAGAGCGAAAGATGGTTGCTTCTGTTTATTACCAATCATGACAGATCTGCAAATATATATCTTCAATAAGTGGTACTCTTTAATAAAAAAAATAATAGTCTGTGGAATTTCACCTGAATCTAGGTATTCGTAGAAAATAATAAACAGTACTTTGGCAATATTGTTTAGAGGGAGAAACGATTAAAAAGCAGTAAACATTCAAAATGATCAAAAATTAGTTGCAATGTAGGGATTTCAGTATCTGCAACGTTGTATTAAAACTGTAATGCATTACTACCCCAGGAAATATTATAGTCGGATTCAAAAGTATTACGGCCGTGTTAACAAAATTGGGGGTTGCAGGAGTGTTGTTATATTTTGTCTGAGTAAGGCAGTGCGAAAGCAAGTTTGCAATCTGCAAATATCGCTCGCGCAGAATGCCATAAGGCGTTGTGTTAAAAATGACAAAATACGCAGCATGCACGGCGGTATTACTTTTGAATCTGACTATAGCATATTAACTGTAAATGTATCGCATGGAAATAATAAATACTTGAGTTAATTAGTTTATTGTTATTTTCTTTCTTGATTGTAGCCTAGAACTGACCTTTGAGGGCGAACGCCCGCGTAACGCCTTCTACATTGTATATATAAAACCATATTTTGTGGAATAGATAGACTAGCTCAACTTGACCAATTTTACCGGTCATGCCTTACTTCTAATAAACATTCATAAATCAGTCTCCTGTTATTCCATAATTAATGTACCAAGCAAGAACTTGTGTATATTATAAAACAAGTTGAAAACCCATTGGTTAGTTTGGGCAAGAAAAGTTTGCCCAGGTGCTGACGTGAGTTAACCGTTCACGGTGAAGAATTGCACGGGGCGACACCGATGGAACACAAGATATAACCGATGATGAAAGGGGCATGTAAGCTCGCTGTGAGATATTCCAACATTTAATTTGACTAATATCTGAGGTTAATAAATGAAAAAAAAGAATCAAATTTGCGATTTTTCCTCAGAAAATACGCGTTAAGAAACAAATAAGTAATTTGTTGTTGAATTGTATTGGGCTCATAACGCAATATAATTCATAGGATTGGTTAGCTTGTTGTGCCGGGGTTGGTTTATAGTAAACTCTAGATTAAGTAGCTGTTAGACCAAACGGATTATACTTAGAACAGGTGCATTTCAGCAAACGTCACTTCGTTAACAAGCTTTTTCTCGAAATGTAATAGTGTGAAATAATGAGAAAACATGAATTTGATCCAAAAAAATTTGCATAAACTCATTAAAACATCATGTTCTAAAGTTATCATTAATTCTAATCCTTAATCTATTGTTCACTTCGTGATAAAAGCAAAGAACACTCATGGAACAAAGTGTTGGGATATCTTTTGTGAATCATTAGATGGACATAAATATAGAAGAATTGGTTATAATAAATATGAGTAAATGAATAAAAGTTGTTGAATATTGAAATATTGAAATAAACTAAAGTATAAGATGCAACTAATTGGTTTCGTTTCGTCTAGTGATTCTATAGTATCCTAAGAGATACGAATAATGGGAACTGTATTTTTATGTTATCGTGTTCATATTATCACAACAATACCACAAAGTGCACGAGGCATTTAAAAATAGCACAGTTTCGTGTTATAGTCTGATGCAAGAGTAATGATGGAGTGATGGAGTATTATCTGTTTATTTTAGAGTAATTTTGATGAAACTTCCTTTGGTCTAAAACGTTCACTGTCATTTTTGACGAGATTCTTTTTTATCACTTTATCACTACTCTTGAATAAGACTATATGGTCCTTAGCCCATACATTTTTGTAAAAGATATGTTGCCTATGGCTCCCGATAAGTTGTGAAATCGTGTTGAATCGGTTAGGATAACATTCGTTGAATGAAGAAAACTAAGGTATATATAATATATATTACTTATCTATGGAAAGATAGTCATTCAAATATATAACAGATATCAAAAAATGTTGTCTTAGCGAACAGTTTTGACAATTTCTAGGAACAGACCAACAGGTTTAAAATATTACTATTCTATTTGCTTATTTGTAAAGTTCAAACTATTCAAAGTTTCATGCTGCGTTCTTATATAAAAAAGTGTTGAACTGTTCTGTCAGGGTCATGATGTTTCATTTTGTTTTGAATTTGAGCCGCTTCGCGACCGCTTGCGTCCAGTAAGGTTCTGCTAACATCTGCTAGCGTAATGCAACATTTGAAAAAGACTTGCCAACTGGTCAGTTTTATTGAATACTCGAAGAAAAGGGCAATAAGATTAAGCTGGATAAAAAGGTGAACGATAAATGTGTTCTACTCTAAATGTTACAGAGTGTTAGATTGCAAAAACGTTATCTTATTATGTGTTTATTCAGCAATTCGGTCTAAATAATAGATTATAAACAAATTTAGAAAACCATATTAGGAAAATAGAAAGTTTTACATACAAAACAAGACATTCTAAGATAAGGAAATCTGCTTCGTAATTAGAAATGTGTTTTATAGCAAATTCGACAAGATTAGTTTTACAAACAGCTGATTTCTTGATAATTAGATTTCACAGTGAACTTATAGTTGGACCATATCGCAAATACTATTATTCATAAAAAGATCCCTGTATGGAATGTTTCCTAGCCTATTTGAAAACTAAATACAATCTTTACTATGCAATTATAAATTCAATAATGTATAGCGAACGCTCTATCTGCCAATATATGAATTAGAATTGAAGAAAATATTTTCAGAAAAAAACCAATATCAACCATATTACACCTGGTCAATTCTCTTTTTCTTGAAATGATTAAGTTATTTAACATATTTTGCATTGCATTAATCATGAATTATTAGAGAGTTAATATTTTTTTTAAGTTAAACAGTTTATTTTCCTTTATCTAACTAGCGTCTACCTGTGTTGACAAAGTTGATTCTTCAAACCTAGGCCCCGCCCACAACCAGACCACGCTTACTTTGTATCAGCGTATGCTTGGTAGCTTTAGCATTTGAAGAATTTGTGATTCAATTCGTTTTATTTTAATTTTCTTTTCTCAAAATGCCTAAGATTTTAAATCTTTTCGCTAAACTAATTTCTTCTGTCAAATATTCTGTACAGAAGCCGAAGAACGAGAAAAATAATGAGGTTAGTTTATTTGCTTCTAATTCATGATGCATAGTTTAGTATACTATTATAGATTATAGAGAAAACGGAAATACTATTATATTCAAATTGTTTGTTTTTATATAAGCAAATTTTAGTATAATTTCGTTGGAACTAAAATAGTTAATAGTTTTTTTTTGTTAATTGTTAGACTAACTAAAAAGTTAAACTAACATGTTGTTTTCCAGATATCTGTAGTTGGTGTTTCTATCAAGATGGTCCACTTTGACTCAAATATTTCATGTTCGGAAAGACGACCGATTGTAAGTTATTCTTTCGAAGAAATTAGTCCTGATTCATTGATTTACCGCTGTTCCTCAAAGAACTGAGTTAGAAACCTGGCTCTTGCTAATGGCCATGGATATTCGAATTTTGCAATCACTTTAAAATAGTGTTTTTTCTTTGCTGGGGTGCCTTGCAGCATACACTATTATGTTGTTAGTTTGTACAATAAGTAGAATTTCTAACTTAATTTACCTATTTTCGAGAGTGATTTATATTTCTTCTTTTTATGTTTCCAAATGCATTATTTTCCTAAATGAAACTACTTTTACATTTATAGTTGACTCCAAACAACAACCCATATAGCCTCTACCCCAAGATAGATGCCTGCAGTTTATTTTCTCCCTCCGTATTGGGTAGCAGTTGCTTCGACTACACCGATGAAAGTTTCGAAGGGATGAGAAATCTAGAGGTTAGTTAGGTTTTTAATATTATTGTTGAATCCTTAATGTGTAACTTATTCCTTCTAATATAGTTACACAACTTATTAGTATTGACAAGTTGGTCTATGTACTGAACTACGAGGGATTGCTCGCGGAATAGCACGTATTAGGAGTATTTATAGATCTAAACCATAATCAGCGTACTTAATGGAATAGAGGAATAGAACAACGAAACCGCACAACTTAGCGACGGAATGAGGTTTTAACCAATAATTAGTCTTACATCAACAATATAACATGTTATCTCATTAGACGAGATTAACAAGAAATACACAAATATATGCAACCAAGTTGGTTTCAGTACTCTAGCTAACAAAAATTTTGTTTTGCCTGAAAGCCCAACCTTGATATTTTAGATATCGTCCATCGAGTTTGATGCCAATCTGTCTACCGATTCTAATAAGAACTTGTATGGGAATATCGAGGAATTCAGAAATATTAAGGTATGCTTCTCTGAAAATAGATAATTCTATAAATATATACTTTATCGATGTTTGAAAGAATTTAGAATGAAGTGAACAGTTTTTGTTTTCGACAACTAATCATTCAAGTGTTTCAGTTATCCCTATCCCCTGTTCAATCTGATGATGATATAAGTCTGTTGTCCTACCAATCTGAATGCTGCTTACCATTAGAAGAACTAAATCTCGATAAAGTGAAATGGGTAAGTAGTACATGTTTAAACAATGCTATTAAGTTAAAGTTGTTCAAAAATTCAAGTAATATTTTAATTTCATAAATTTCAATTTCATAAAAGTTTAGATTTACATGGTATCCAATAATAATAACTCGTTTTATTGCTATAATGATAAAAAAGATATAACCTTGAAACAATGAGGAAATTTGGGAACTGTAAGAAGTCATTATAAAATAGAGAATTACACTTCCGAAAAATATATTATTTTATAATATGTTCTTCAGATGTTTACGTCTCCCTCAATGTTCACCCTAAATTCAATCTACGAAGTTGTTGAACTAGTTAATGAAGACCTTAAAGTAAGTAAGAAAGCACTTGTATATATTTTCAATTCAAACGCAAATCACATTTAACATTTTTACGATTCAAAAGTTATTATCCATTGTGTTTGTACTAAATTTGGATGCAAAAGTGATGGAACTATTTCGTTTCAGCCATAAGTCTCATACGAAATAGCTCCGATCGGTGCCCTGGGTTCGTCAGTAAGAGAGGCACTGATCGTGTTAAATGATGTGCTAGAAAGATTCAAAATACTTCGGAATAAAAAAGTTCCAACGGAAACAAGTAACAATCCGTTATTACTTAAATATATACGCAAACATCTTTCACAATATTATAGTTATCATTATAGGTGTATATGGACTTAGATGATGAAATTATCTGTGAACATTGCTGTTCGTAATACAAAGAAACTATGTTCTCCGCCTCTACGATGTAAATCAAAGTGTTTATAATTTTAAATTAATAACTGTACATAATATTCCCAAGATTTCTGCCATGATAATAAATGTATTTGTTCTCCCGATTTGTATTTGATTGGGGTAATGTTGCTTGCTCCGAAAATATAATGGATAGAAATGCGGCTTAGCTTAGTGGTGGGAATGAAAACTATATCATTAAAAATATCCTACATGTAATTAGGTTGCTACTCAAATTGGGATAGTCAAAAATATTTGAGTCAGTACAATTTTGTCATTTATATCCTGTTTTGTAGATTGAACAGCTGTTGCTTTGTCAAGATTTATCTGGTTACGCGGTACCATGTAGGGAAATTTTAACGTTGTTCAGTTACTCGAGTATATCTTAGTCAGTCTTTTGGCTCTGGAAAACCGTGACGAACTGAGGCTATGCGTCCCAGCCGTAACTTAGGAGATTCAAAAAACCGACAGCAACTTATCCCCTGTGTCTTATCACCGAATACCGAATGTTAAATGCAAGGATTCTTCTCTGGTCAGAAGATTCCGGAATAATATGCAAAAAACGGCGCGGAGGTAATCTACTACCATGGACAAACTTCAAATTCACCTTGATTGAAGTTATAGCTCGAATTTGTCCAAGGTGTGTTACACAGATTCAGTTAGGTAAGGGCTGGGACAAGACCGGCCCATTGCTCAATCTTACATTTAGCTGGGTTGCTACTCAAATTGGGATAAGAGTCACATGGACTATAAAGTCAGTCATATAGTCATTCAGTCAACAATATTTGTAGTCAGTACTATTTTGTCATATGTATCCCGTTTTGTAGATTGAACATCTGTTTCTCTATTATGCTTTATCTGGTAACGCGGTACCCTGTAGTTAATAAGTGAATAAAAAGTGAAGTGTTATATTTAATAATCTAAATAATTGAAGATATAGGACAGGACAAATTATAGCTTTAGAAATAGATTACCTTTCGCCTCTTAGCTCATGACGAAATCTATTTCTTATTCGATATGTGTGAAATTGTAACATTGTTCAGTTGCTCGACTGTCTTGTAATCAGTTTTCTGGCTCTGGAAAACCGTGAAAAACTGAGGCTATGCGTTCGACTCCCCGTAGCTGCAGAAGATTTTGAGAACCAATAGCAACTCATCCGAAGTGTCTTATCCCCGAATACTGAATGTTAAATGAAAATATACTTCTCTGTTAGAAGGTTTTGCGGTATAAAATGCAAAAAACAGGCGCGGAGGTAATCTTACCATCGACAACCTTCAGATTCACCACAAAATGTTACACATTATTTGTTCTTTGTCATTGATTGAAGGTATAGCTCGAATTGGTAGAAGCCGGGTTACCCAGATTCACTTAGGTGAGGGGTTGGAAAAGGCCGGCCCGTTGCTCATTTTCTGCCACGGGCCGATTTTCCAACAAGTCTTCAAAAAAAAGTTTTTCAGTGCTATTTTTTGGCATTAACAATATATAATGCAACAAGCTTTATCTATTGATGTTTTAGATACTATTTATCAAAATATTCACCTAAATCAGTCGATTTTTCATAAAAATTATCTCTACCTGGCTGCTCGACTGTTTTCGATTATTATTCAACTTCCCATATTTTCAGCGCAGTAGGTTGTTGTCCAAAATAAAAACAAGGATTAGTATTATTAGATTTATTATTGATTAAGACAAATATAAAATTAAACATTAATAAATATAAACATTAATATATGTTATACATAATTAATTAATAGTTGATCGGCTGTCTATGGTGCATATACTTCTTCTTCCTCCAAGTCGAAATATACCTAAAGAAGTAAGCATTAAAGTTGAGAAAAGTAGTTTGTCGTAAATTGTTTGTTGTTGTGTTGCCAATATCGATAGAACCTCTATAGATTGGTTTATTTATAAATCTACTTAATAATTTACCTGTAGTTCTTCGCTAATACAAATTTCTTCTTCTGGAATAGTGTAGAGAGTTCTTAAAACAACCGGAAGTGGCTTTGTTAACATAGAAATTGGTTCCTCTTCATCACCGAAAGAATGATCCGACTCGAAAAGAAGACTGTCTTCAGATGAGGTCTGAAAAACATTCGAATACTTTACAAAAAAGTAGTTTCATTAATATATTTTGGCTAAAATGTACTTGGAAATGACTATATTGTTATATATTTAGCTCTTTAGATGTTTGAAAGAATGTTGGTGTTAACGTATGAAGTAAAACTCTTATTTATATAGAAACTAACTTCAAATTCACAGCACATTCCACTTTCTTCTGATACAGAAGTAATTGATGAAGAATCGTCTTGGCTGTCGGATAAGCGTTGACTGGATAGGGGGGAAATAGAGGTCTCGATAAGTTTGTCAAAGGAATGAACCTAAATGTTATAATATATTAAGCCTGTAAGATAGTTGGTTTTTGAAAAGCTTCAAAAATTAGTAAGTGCTTATAATCAAACAAACATACCTTTCCAGAATCCTTGGTTGTAACAAATTCGTTCACTTCGGAATAGAAGTTGGCGGTAACTTTAACAGATGAAGACATTTTGAATAATAGGTAATAGGCTAGTAAACGAATAGGTCGAGGCTGATTTGAACTAATCTATTTATATTTTATAAATATATATAACATTTTGATGCTACGTATACGCTAGGGTGACTATGCGTACCTCACCATTCAAAGAGATGCTTCTATGAAGCAGGGGTCAAGTAATTCAATACACACTCTATGGGCTGCTTAATATGAGTTAAATACGTTGTATATTCAGTAAACAAAAAAACAGTTCTGTTTTAATGTTTTACATCCTAGCTTTCAAAAGCGTTCAGTCTGAAAACTGAGCTATGTGTTTGATATTAGATTATGATAAACTAAGTTGTTGGCTACATATGAAAAGACAGTGGGTTCACCTAAGAATTTTACATAATTTGTTCAAATTACTGAAGCCCAAGAATTCTTCTATTTTTGTATATTTCTATTATTAAAATCCTACAACAATTCATTTTCTGCCAAACGATGACTAAAATACGCTAAACTGGGTGACACCTAACATTCAATACATTTATGATATATCGATTGGTATTTGGCCGTAATGATTTCGAGTCGTTTGAAATTTGCTCGAATTCAGGTCCAGTATGGTACAAGTATAAATGAAATGTTTATTATTAAAATAAGAACAATAAATGTTATTTACAACAATAGTAATACGAATTGAAATATTTCCAAACATTGTTAGACTCATTAGGAGTTCCTTTATCGATTGGCTATCTTTACTGTTTCTGGTGGATCGTCCATAAACAACCATGGATCATTGAGTGATGTC
>JAQGAV010002456.1:0-15685 GCA_034691345.1 Phasmarhabditis papillosa
CTTTCGGGCATGCACCCAAACCAGATTTCGCAAATACTGGCTTTCGGGCATGCACCCAAACCAGATTTCGCAAATACTGGCTTTCGGGCATGCACCCAAACCAGATTTCGCAAATACGGGCAAATACGGGCTCGTTTTTTTGGGGCCGAGCTACCCAACTCTACGTTCTACAGTAAGATGCCCAAATTATGCATTTGTCTTGACTTTTACTACCCACAACACTTCTGAGAATTATATTGCCTTGATTGTAACCAAATTGTTACCGACTTTCTTCTATATTATTGATTAATTCCCAATTAAAATTTGGTTCATCACATTAAAACAATACAACGCTAAAGTTCGGTCACCGTGTACCAGATCAAAATCTTAATTCCGAATATTCAGCCAATTAATATCAGGTTTCACTGGAATTAAGAACACTACAACCTTTTACTTTATTCAAACCAATTTCACGTAATTCTCAATTTAAACTATAGTGATTGTATTATTTCTTCTGGATGGGTTCAATTGTCGTGTCTTGTAGTTGGATATCTGTCAACAGGGCAATACTTCTTTAACATATCTTTAAAATCATCCCTATAAAACAAGAGTAACAGTCGTAGTTTACGGATTCAAATTAAATTGCCCCTTTAACTTTGATTATAATTTTTAGTTTGGTGTCCCAGTTATCCCATGTTTCCTGCACCCGAAGGCTGTATGCTGAAAAGTAGTAGTATCTGGTATAAAGAATCCGTAATGAATGGCCGAAGCCCTGTCTCGAAAAATTATGTAATTATAGTGATACTATTGATAATATAAATAAAACCCGTTTTTATACACCATTGCATTCATACTTCATAAAACTGTAATGAAAAAGTTTCCTTATGCATGACATTCACAAAGGCTGCACTATGGCACATAGTCAGGGCTCGACATTTGTCGGGTCTTTGCGGGCCGGCCCGGCCCGCAAAGACAAATACTGGCCCGGCCCGGGTCGCCCCATGTCGAGCCCTGCACATAGTTTAAGAAAACAAATATGTTTCTCCTCTTAAACTAGTTAATTTACTGACTTACAAACGATTCCACACAGTCCGAGAACCACGCCTGTACATGCTGCATCAATTATCTTCTCAATCAATATATTTTCATCCTTTTCGGGATATATCTGACCAGCGATAACGTGGCCAGAAACCTTAATCATACGTGCGAATGAAATTCCTGCAAAGTTAGTTTATTAAGTTAATTAATTCTTGAAACGTTAGTTAATTGGTATCGAATTCAAGTTCTATATTATATAAGGTTTTTGTTTATTGTTAGCGCGGGTGCTTTTGCCTAGTGGTTAGAGCAGCGGTCTCAGAATCCTTAAGAATCTGAGGCTGTGGGTTCGACCCCCCCCCCCCCCGTAGCTGCAGAAGACTTGGGAAATTAGCAGCTTATTCTTCCCATGTTTCGTGCCCCGAAGACTGTTAGAAAGGAGCAAAGTTGGCAATCAATTACTTTTCTATGAAAAGTGATACTCTACGCCGTTTGTGATAACCCAGTAGGATCCTCTCGCAATTTGGAAAATACATTGTTGTGTGGGATGTCGGTCGTTGCTGCACATTGCCTGCAGACTGCCCGTAGAATCAAATTTTTGAATATAAACACTATACGAATTTTGCAAAGGCTAGAAATCATATATTTATTATCCATGTATATACAAAATCAGTTCATACTTAAATAATTTGTACATAATATTTACTGGAGTTGGTGGTTGGCTAGTGAGAATCCGATTCTCTTCTGTCCAATGTCGTAAACATTGCAATAAGTACGGATGAAGGTGTCCCCAAAGATCCAGCTGGGGCCGAAGCCACCGCCAGCTCCCATTGAGAAGAAGGTTATGGCACACTGGAAAGATAAAAAGGTTGATAAGGTTTTAGAATGATACATTATCTATGGAAGTTGATTTTAAGAAGTTCTGTAATGCGAATATTAAGATAGTTTACTATAAGACGTCTTTTCAAAGTAGTGCGCTACTTGGTCATAGAGCTCATAAGTATTTCTCGATATATATATCGTTATTGAGTATTGCCTAACGATGGAACCCCACATGGAATGGTAAAGGAATCGCTGCAATCCCAAAACCTTAAAATCTTTTCTACACAACTGAATCATTTGTTCACACTATCTTGTCCTTGATAGCTCGAGAGTAATGTTATAGCTAGAAAGCAACGCTCTGAATTCGATCTAGTTTCGACAGATTTAAAACCGTAGCTTTATTGATTTGCCTCCCAAACTTACATTTCCTTCTCCGAGTCCGAGGTCAAGAACGTAGTCCATGGCTGGGACGGTGTAGTCGTTTCCGTTGATGTTGAATACAATAGATGGAAGGGTCTTTTGTCCGGTGCAAGGGACGACGTAGACCTGGTTTTTCTGGTCGTATATGGCCTTGGTCTGCTTGACGATCTAAAAGAATCTAATAATGATGGCGAGAGGGACACTTTGCTTTTTGCCAGATTGATTTAATTGTCATAAAGAAATAAATTTAGATGTTGGGCAATGTTCTACCCTACTAAGCCGTAATGAAGACTGACACCCAAGTGCAAAAGTGTCACACAGACAAATCTATTTATGATTACACCTTTATGTGGTAAGCATGTTGTTTGCGAACTTTTCTACATCTGAATAACATAAATATCTGGATAAATAAACGAAGAGTAAAATGTTCAATGGACCAAATAGTGTGCGAGTCCAAAACTGTCAATTCATGTCGGTACTCACGTTAGTCATAGCAGTGGCTGGGGCTCCGATCCATGATGCACCGGTGTCTGAGATGACCTGGTCCTTCTTGGTCTCGGCGTAGGTACCAATTGTGAATCCGGTAATAGGGAACTGCCAATAAGTCTCAGCGGAAAGGGGAACGTAGGTCCAGGTGGATCCACAGTTGGTGTTGTCAAGAGCTCCGTAGGTGATGACTCCTTAAATATTTATTAATATTAATAATAACATTAATAGTAATATAAATACCTCCGTTTCCTCCCTGTGCTCCTGTTAGCCTTCTGTCCATAAATACTGTGAAGATTGGGGCATCCAACTTAGGAAGTACATTCTGCATTGGTGGGACAACTTGGTCGACAGCAAGAGCTGGCCAGCCCAGACCCATAATACCGTCAATTGGTTGGCGACCAAAAGCCTAGAATTAACGCTTTTTATGGTGATATAAAATAAAAAAATAATAAAATAAAACAAACTTAATAGAGTTATTAAAGTGGGATTTCTGGACATTATATTCAAAAACCATAACTTGACATCACGTAGCTTTTATCAAGATTCAAATTTATTTTATTTCTATATTTCAAGATTTTGTTTTTTTAATTCTATGAATGTTCTTTCAACCTACCTTAGCAATCTGAGTGGCAACTCCAAATTCCTGTTTGTCTACGGTGAGTCCTCCGAAGGAGAAAGTATCGGTTCCGAGGTATCCGGAGCAGGCGCCGGATCCATCTTCGATGGTGAATGTCCTGGCTTCCTTAGTGAAAGTCGAGGATTTGGTGGTGTCGAATCTGTTTTTTGGTGGGTTACCCTTGCAAGCGACTGTGTTACAAGCGGCATCAATGACCCAAACATTAGCTGCTCCAGTATCAGGAACAACAGTGAGCGTTTGAGCTAAAAAATAAAACATAAGTGATCTTTTTAATGTTTTAATATACAGTTTATCAGAAGGTTCAAAAAAGCTCTTTCTAGCTTCGGCCATGAAGGAAATCGATACAAGCTATAGTCTAGATCTATAGTTCGTTATCTGTTTTGCAGTTGACAAACATAATGGTTCATATACATATCATAAAATAATCTTACGGGGTGTTCCTATGGTAATGTTTCCAAGGTAGAAGTCGTCCAAGAAAATAAATGGTTGAATACCGGTGGCAAGAATTTGAGTACGGGAGAGGGCGATTTCGGCGAGGTAATCAGACAACTTGTTCTCGCTAAATGTAGACAAAATATTTATTTAACTTTAATAACGTTTATTGGTTTCATCAAGTATGTTATAAAATGATTTCATTACTTCCCGTAGTAACGAGCTCTTCATCAGAAACGTTTAGGCTAGGTTGACCTGGACCTGAACCAAATTCTAGGTAAACCGCATTCCAGTTAATTATAGCTCTACCCTAACTCACGCAATAAGCTTAGCACGGAGTGATCCGGCACTAACGGTCCTCATTCGAAACACGGAAGCATGGAGGACTACCACGCAGGCAGCAAGCAAAACGAAGGTTCTCATGACTAAAAATACGGATCACAATAAGAATACTGTTTTGCAAGCAAGATATACAACGAATTTGTTTATTCGGGGTTTCGAACAATCGACCACTGGCTAATAAAGCGAAGCCTATAATAACTGAATATTAACCAATTGCAGACAGTTATTTATACTACTTGCTAGATAAGAAACATCCTATTTTCTAATTTAATTTGTCATCTATCTTAGCTGATTTGCGTCACGAAACGAATCAAACCCGGAACGAAAAGATGATTTCCTTTAAAATGAACTAAATCAAACTAAAGAGAGAGAGTTCTTATCAATAGGGAATAGAATCAGCGGACCTTCGGCCCCTGTAGTGATTACATTTTCTGCACAAATTGCTACACTTATTTATTCGGAAATAGGATTTTAGTCGACAGCTATTGTATAGGTTATGTGGATGCAAAATGAATCATACTATTGAATGGCTGGGACGGTGTAGTCGTTTCCAGTTCTGAGAGAGAAATGCTTGTCCAATAAGTTATTTTCCAGAAAATATTAAAGAGATCAAGATTGTTAGTTGGTAAAAGTTCTTCATGGAACTATTTCTAACGTGGTTAGTCAGGATGATTAAATGTTGTTCCACAAGGCTGTTGTAGACTTGGTTATTCAGTTCATGTAATATTCATTTTTCATGGATTAAAGCGCTGTTGAATTAGTAATATAGTGATGGTATATGTTCCAATTCATAAAATGATAAGTGTATTAAAACCTGTACTACTGAGAAATATTCGTTTTATTCAATATTTCACAGAATCGAGTACGATTTGCTACTATTAGAATAACCAATACTACCGACAAATAGAAAGATATCCTGCATTTGAAGTTCCTGCAACCCATTTTCAATTTCTTCATTAGAACAGTTTTATGCCAGATGCGTTATGGCACAATCTAGCTGAACACCCCAAAACTCGATAGGGTTCGGGTTGATCACTGAGATATATTTAAACACAACCAGTATATATATACCGCCAGAGCATTCATATGTTTGACAAAAAAGCGTCATTTTCAAAAAAGTGAGGCCTCAGCTATCATACATTGGTGAGGCTCTGTCAATAATTGTAGTTTGTATATCTAATTTTTAAAAGGATTTTATTTCCTGTTTCACTCGTGTCACACAATAATAGTAGATTTCTTCGAGACAGAGCTACGTCCATTTATTCCGAAATCTTCTGAGAGAGACGGCTAATTTCTAACATTCAGTCTTCGGGTGCAGGAAACATAGGATAAATAAGCTGTTGGTTTCCCAAGCCTTCTGCAGCTACGGGGAGTGGAACGCACAGCGTCATTTCCTCACGGATTCAGAGACCGCTGGTTTAACCTCTAGGCGAAAGCACCCGTTTGTATATGATTACTCGTATACATTTTGTCTGAAACCACTGAAACACTGGGTGTACGATCATAATTGATTCCAACTTGGTTGGATTGCACACTTGACTTTCACTCCAAATCAAGATTTGGCTGGGTGACAGAAAAATTAGTTTCCACTAGTTGTTGATAAAACCAGTTATTGCAGTTATGACGATTCATGAGATTTTCATTAAGTTTTATTATAACGCAAAATATAGAGAGCTATTGACTAGCCTATAGTCGGCGGACTAATCGCTTGCAGTTAAAGGTCTAATAAATTAAAAATAGAGCATATCTTTGCTTTACATTTGCTCTAATTACTCTATTATGCTCTAAAAAATTTGCTGTTCGTACCGTATCCTCTTGCAAGCGATTAGTCCACCGACTATAACAATAAGAAACATAAATGTGACGTGGGCAATTTGTACTGCATGTAGTATACATTTTCAAACTGAGTTTCTTATCAATTGGTTTTCCATCATTGGACAATACTTCTCTGTCAGGGTTTCGAATTCTTATTTCTGTCAATATATTCGAGTTTTTTCTACCAAAGTTTTCTTATTTTGATTGTCAGCCAAATTTAAAAATATAACTAATTGCAAATCTTTCTGCTGGCTAAAGCCTGCTTTATAACGTATGATTTGAATATAATTAGCATTGATGGGGGATAGTTTCGAGGTTGAATAGCCCAAACACTACAGCACTACACAGTGCTTACACAGTGCTTGCTAAAGTATTTATATTTTTTTCCCTAAAATATATATTTTCGTCATTTACAATGGCAACTTAACAGTTCAGATTCCATTCCCGTCCTCGAGGCTGGCCGAAGTCAATAATCTTCTGGATCCATGGATATAAATCATTTCAATTCGTACCCGTCAAAGACTAAGGGTGACATCCAATTATGTTATAGCCTTGTTATTTAGACGTTCACCCAGTCGTTCTTAACAGTAAAACAAACAAATATAGAGGATTTAATTGGAAAGGCAATTGCATTAAATTCAGTTTTTGTGAATCTTGTCTCCACAGTGTTGTTCCATTGCGATCATCATGGGGTCCATCTACAAAAGGAGCGACTTTATTAATGAAACATAATACGCGGTTGACTAAAAACTTTTGCCTGGGATAGGGGAAGAGGGAAAGTACCCAAAATTATAGTCCCGGAGAACTTAGAAGGAACAATTCTCTGGGATCGGGGATGTGTAAAAATTCCATTCCCTAGAAATTCCCTAGTTTCTAGTCTCGCTGGGTTTAGAAGGTATCCTAACTAGTAATCTTTAAATCAAATATATGGGAAGCCCTTTGTTTAGGGTAGACAACTTAGTTGCAAAAGTAAATTAGTTCAGGTTGATTGGTACTCTTCAGTCGGGGCAACCTTCTTCTTGTGACTGTTTTATTAAAATAATACTTACTATTCTTCTTAAACATGACCCATGCCAATTCTGGACGGGCTTATTAGCTGCAGTTGATATGGCCTCCTGAATTGGATTTGTTTCCTCAGAATCTAGATAACCCATAAAGAGATCTTGGGTGGGTTTCATTAGTCTAGCGAAGGTTTCCCCTAGAAAATTCAAAATGAAAATTGCTACCAAATATTAAAGAGAAACTAGTACATTCACGATAAACAAGGTGGTTCGAGATCAATCTATTTTGTTGAATTATGTACACTCCATCATTACTCTTGGGGCTGACTATACAATATTAGTGACTCACTGGATTTCTCCAAAGAATCAACTACTTCTTCGCGTTCGTCAGTAGACATTCTTGATAGAACTTCTAGCTCAGGGTCACTCCACTGAAAAACAAAGACTTTTGAAATATTTCTTTACTGTATTGTATCAATAGTAAACATCATGTTTAAGGCACAAGTTTTTGATACTTTGTTAGAACCGCAATTCAATTAGGAGCGTTTATCAGGGGTTTGTATTTGGCTGAAAATCGGGCCCAGCCCGGTTGTGGAAATGATCATCCTACCTGCCTGCCTGCCTGCACCTGCCAAAATATCGGCCCGAAGTCCGACCCAGGCTGCTCATTCTATTCGCACCCCTACGTTCATAACTTACTGCACAGTATCCTCCATTGTTGCACAAGTGTATCTGTCTTATGGTCGCATCGCATAGAATAGTTCCTAGTAAGCCAGTGAAATAAGCTGTCTTCCGGCTAGTAGCAACCATCACGTCCATACTGTGCTGCAAAACTTTGTGCAGTGTAAGTCCGAAATATTGCGAATTTAAAAAAGAAAAATCTCGTTCAATCTTCGAGAATTGAAAGTTTTTGCAAAGCTTTCCAAAAATAAACATGCGATACTAGATCTCACTTATACATATAGGCGGTTATCCGGCCCGTTCCGGCTTAGAGTTTCAAAATTTCAGGCCGGCTCCGACCGGGCCGGGCCAGTACCCAGGTCCGCTTATACATTAGAATTTAATTAGTACCGCAGAAAATCGCATATTGCAAACTGGCTTGGCAAACTGCAAATTATATGAAAATCACAATCAAAATATCTTATATCCTCACTTATCCTCGGGTATCCTCACATGCAAACTTCTGTTTATATGATTGAATATAAACTGCTTAAATTGATTACCACTATCTCGGGATTCTGTGCCTCCATCTTGGAATGGATTAGGCGCATAAATTCTTTCTGAGTGAAGTTCGATGTGCCGACATCAGACATGTCGAATGGGGCACTTGTAAATTCAGTGATCTCACCACAGGTTTTAACGAAGGGCATCTGGAATGAATACGGAGTTGGTACCATTTATCAGGACTCCGCAATGGTGTGCTGGTGTTTAGTAAATTCATTAAAGCGGTAAAAAGTTTCTAGCGGCAATTCATAATTCAAGCAAGCTTTTTATCGTTATTAAGAGACTATCAAAATAGAGAAGAAACTTTTGTATAAAATATAAGCTGTTTATAGTCAACGGAAAAATAGCTTGCAGCAAGTCTATTTATAGTAATGCGAGCGCACAATTGTATATTTTATAATAATGTTATCGGTTACTTGTACATTCCAATTAGATTACCGCGCTCCTTCTAAATTATACAGTACCCTGTAAACGACTATAAACACTTTATGAATTACTTACATAGAAGTTTTCATTTAATTCATAGTTTCCGCTGGGGTCCAATCCGATACTGTCTAACACATCTGCAGGTAGTCCTGAGGCATCACAGGCACCCAATTGTATCCTCACGTAGTCGTTGTAGTCTGTAAGGCTCCTAAATTGAGAATTTGGGCCTGACTGTGTTCAGAATCGATATATGATATCGTTACAGTAATCCGGCTATTCAATGCATCTATCTTCTATAAAACCGAATACAAATTGAAACCTACCATTTTCCTGGTACTGGTATAGCCAAAATAGCAGAAATAAGTGTAAAACATGCTGCTAGACGTATCATTTTTCTTTTTACTAATGGTCAAACCACTTTTCTGCTTAAATAGGGTTGCATATTTTAATGTTTTGTCGGCTGCCCGTTCGTATAGACAATACAATTAATAGTTTATAAACATCCAATATAGGTTTCCCAAGCATTGTTGTAAAATCTGAAAAACAATAATTGAAATTTGGTATTGCTAACTCAGCCCTTGACGAAAGAGGCATAGTTTTGAAAGTAGGGGCATTAGAATACTTTTTGCCGGTAAGCACAACGCTAACTGTTATTTTGTAAATATAGTCTATCTCAAGACCTAGTTTTCCAGCGCGGTATCACGAGCGAGGCGGAGTATTATAGAACATGAATGCACTTTGGGGGAAAACGCACCACGTCGACCGATTTTACATTTATTTTTATAACACTGCGCCCTGCTCGTGATATCGCGCTGGAAACTTTGGTCTTGAAATAGACCATAGCTTAAAATATATTTACCCGGAGCATCTCGCAGTTTCTCCAGACTGCAATTAACCCAACTATTATTAGAGATCATTATTACCATATCTGGTACATGTGTATTCCCCAATGGTTCTTCTGAGAAACATCGACAATTCTACTTGAACAAGAACGTGTCTTGATAGCATTTGGTGGCATTTCGGTTAGAGCTTATCTACTATAATCACCCTTGTGACTGAGATAGTGTAATCAGTCAATTTAACAATTGCCAACGTGATACACTGTATATTTCATTAAAATATGTTCAATATGCTTTTTCTGCTAGTTTTCAATATATTCCTTTTGTTATTGATGTTTTCAGTATGACAACCCTTAAGTATCGAAGTGTGACAGAAGTTGTAGCTCAGGGCAAACTTGCAGCTGATGCTGTTAAAAAGTTTGATCAGTTCAAATGTGACGAGTAAGTATTCTCTTTTGCCAGACCATCCAACCAGGCCTGCCCAATTTTCCAAGGCCCGGACCCGGTCCGCTGTATTGTCTTGTTTTAGCTCAACCCATAGTTAACAATCAACTAAAATAAATGCTCTAGTTTATACTTAAAAAGAACGGCCATTTTTTACAAGTGAACAGCAAACAATACAACGATCCAAACTCTCCATGTCTGCATTTTTGTAACGGGTGTTTTCAATGATTGAGTGTTGCAGAGGCAAACTAGTTTGTCTTTAAAACTAATTGATTACATATATAGTCTCTTGCAAAAGCTAGGTTACAGTGCACGGCCTTTCTCGACGCGCGATGTTGCGAAATTTTATCTTCAAAAGAAACTCTGAAATGACCAATTGTCCATTTTTGAAGGTAACATTTTCACCACCGCGCCTCGGGTAAGGTGCACATTGTTCTGAAACAAAATATAATGGCTCTGATTAAAATGGTCTCATTTCAGTTGTTATGATATATATAAGGGACGTTATGCTCTTGCTATTGCTGAAAAGGATCCTGAACAGCAACTAATACTGTTCCTTCGCTGTCAACAAGTTGGAAAAATCATAATTACTAAAAGTGCTCAGCACAAATTCCATCACAAGGTTTGTAACTAGTTAGATCAAGATAAGAAACGCTATTTTAGGAAGAATTGAATAAGTATCAGATCTCGTTGCGTGATAAAATTATCTCCTCGCAAAACAACTTGAAGGAGCGGTACGCAATTCTGCAAGGACCAACAGTGGAGCAAACTCTCAGAAAAAGAATAGCTGAACTTGAGAAGACAATGATCACACTGGTACAGGAGAATACTAAGATAAAAGTAAGACTAAATAGTAAATCAGTAACGCAGATTCGTATAAGAGTGTGAATGTTTTAAATTCACTCACTGTTTTAAAGGTATGTTTATAAGTTACTTCTGGGTTGTACAATCTAGAAGAATCATTATGAAGTCGTCTTCTATATAGCTTCTAGTTTTCTGGTGCACAAAACTTATGCTGCAAAATATATAAAAAGTTCTGTTTTATTAAACATTTGACCTTGTTAATCAAAAAGTGACAACAATTAAAACTAGCATTTCACGTAACCCAAAAAATAGTTTGCATATGGCTTTTTCTGCTAATTTACAAGCAAATGTTAATTAAGAACTCTTTAGGGTGAATTTGAGGCTTACAAGGAAAGCGTAAAGAGAATACAAGCAGCGAATAACGTGAAGGTTAGTGAACGATTTGGGGTGCTTGTAACCAAGAAGAAAGGCCGAGTTTTATCGGCATGGGTGGGCTACGGACTTATCATAAATCAAAAGTTTAAACCAATATAATTCAGGCGTAACGGCACTGTCAGATTATGAAAACGCCTAATTTGATTTATAACAATTAATATGGTTACCATGAGGGTTGCAATAGATAAAGGTTTACCATGAACTTCATGCAACCAAATCTAGAACTTGCTAAATATCGAATTGCAACCTATCACATTACTTTTTTCAATGCTTGTACTACCTGTAGTAAAAACTTAGACTTTATTGGCAACTAGTTGCTTGTTATTGCAAAAACTGTCTTTGGATGTAGTCTAAATATAGTAGTTAACTAAAGTAATTTTCAACAAAATATTTTCATTTCAGCCCGTTGCAAAGAAACCAGTCAAGAAGTAGCGTTATGTTACATCTAGAGTAGCCATTATCTAAACATTTCATCTTAGGTCCAAGATTTACAAATATTTGAAATACATATTAGAATTGTGTTTCGATATCAATTTCATTTGGAGTCTTTTAAAATCGGAAACGTGACCAACAGACCAGTCAGAACGTTTGATATTCACTTTAACCTAATCATCTCTTGATGAGTTAAATTGTTATTGAGAGTTGAGATGTCACATATGAAACAAGTTACTGAAAAACTAAGGAAGTAGATCATTTCAACTCATTTTCAGATGAAAAGCTTTTTACTTATATTTGTCATATTATCTGTATTAATAAACTATCACAATTATGTTATATTAGCTATAATTTCATATGCATTAGTAAGCCTTATTTCTACAGTTGCAGTACATTCTTATCTTGCATTGAGTCTCCGTGCTTAGAACAAAGTATCGTCTAAAAATAATTCCCCAAAAAGGAAACGGCAGGATTGTCCGATATGCGAAGCGAGTCCGTATTGATGAGTTTAGGAGCAACGTTACCAGTATGTACCCCTACAATCTAGGATTTTGGACAACTAATGAAGGTAAAAAGTAACCATTAAGTAAAAGGTTGTAAACCGCTTAAACGATTTTGTTTAAGTCGAGCAACCGAAAAATAGTGCGTTTTCTTCAAAAGTACTTTCCTTCTTTATAACACGACCGTTGAAGACTTTCTTTGGCAGAGAATTGCTAGATCTGAATTTTACAGAACACGTTTTGTATTGAAGCGACTTATTTAAGTTGTATTATAATAAAACTCACAGGCTTCTTAAACATATTGTTTATTCGAATATGTTGCCTGACTTTAAGGGGTTCGGTTAAATCTATTTGTACCTAACTATAAGATCATTAGTGTCTGTGCTCTCTTCACCTTATGTACTATAACTACTCTCTCGCCCAGTGTACATTCGCCATCACAAATACGCTGCAGTTGCGGGTGTAGTCCTATCACATTTATTTAACATTAGCTTTGCGCAGAGGCGATAACGTGACCAATGAGGCTTTGCCGAGGTGCGTTTATTGCTGGTTGAAAACTTTTCCCAATTGCCCGCGATGTCCCTTGAAACATGGGTGGCATACGCAATTTTTGAACGCCCTACCGGGGCAGAAAGATTTGAAATGATTTGTAGAGATTATACGCGGGATAATGAAACTCCAATTTTAGAAATTAGAATATTGTTACTCAATGAATTCTGGGATGCCCGCATTACAATTGTTATTATGTCATTTTTTTATCAATATGTAAAAAGCATCCAATATATCATGTATATTAAAGAACCTATTCAAACTGTGGAAAAATTGCATCACGTTAGGTATAAAACTGGAAAGCAAGTTCTCGTTTGTTTTTTTGGCGATGTATTACAATAAACGGCCGAAAATCAAAGGAATACAATTAAGTTCGCTACAAGGTCAACGAACAAATTGTAAAATTTGAAAAGATGATAGGTTGTGGTTAAAATGGTAAATGAATATCCGTAGTCACTCGTGTTCGACCATATGCAAATAATCTTCAGACAATAATCAGAGAGATATGTGATAAACACCTTGCATATAGGACGTGAGGGAATTGTACTAGCTTATTCACTTTGCTGATATGACTGCATCTCGACTGTATAAATACTCTCTTTAAATAAATTATACAGACGGGTAGAAACTGTGGACAACAAATTGTCATTTAATATTTTAAATATTGTTGATAGCGGCAGTACAAATGAACATGAACGTTATCGCATGAGTATATCGTATTTCGCATAGATAAACACTTTTCATTCAAGAAAATTTGGAAAAAATGAAAAATTTGTCTGTGCTGCAAATATTTGCAACATATTTTTGAAATTTGCAGACAAAGGATAGCGTTTGAATGCCCGTGTGAATTCGGTTATGTCTGGGTCTCGAAACGATTGAAATGTCTGCGTATCTACTTTGCATCAACTATGTTGAGTCCTTTACACAGTGTTACCCCTGAACTGACAGCGTCACGTTGCTAGTTTTGTCATCTCATTTGTTGGTATACTTTGTATACCTATCTATGTTGTTCGTAATTTGACCGCATACGCTACGTTCCGTCTTATTAGGATGATGGGTAGCGTATGTGATAAACACGATGCTGATCACTAGTGCTAGGTTATCTTAAATAGCATTGTTCTTTGTGTTCCTACGGCTCCATATTTAAAACGTCTTAAAAATGCAGGGCTGACTCGAGGAGTAGGAAAATAATGCTGGAAAACTATATGTTTTCTCAATATAGTGCATCGTCCGAATGTTGAACCATCTCAAGAATCATCGTGCCGTTTATCGTATTAAAATGCTCAGGCCCACATTATATATGGATAGTAGTGTCGTATGATAATTCATTTAATCTAAAAAAAGTCAACTCAGTAATATTTTTGAAGAGTCCTTTTGTGTTGCCGAGAGGTATATAAGGATAGTCTATGTTCATCAGTAATGTACTCTAAAGAATGATCAGCAATAGGTTTGGATCAGCAATGATAGGATCAGCAATTTTCGTTTCTTCTAACGTATCCTTTTATTGTTTATATTTGTAGTATATTTGATAATATGTTTGCACTGATAAGATATAAAGTATTTATTACTTATTACAAAAAATAGGCATAGAGAAAATGAATTTAGAGCTTCTTGTGCTTGTAGCCATCAGATGAACCGGCATCATCAGAAGTATCATCGGCAACATCAGGAACATCTTCAGCTGGGTCACAGTGTCCTTCTGGGTGACCGTGAGGTGGCTGGTAGGATGGGGGACTTGGTTTGTATGATGGTGATGGGTAGCTTGGCGATGGATAGCTTGGTTTCTTATCTGGATAAGATGGTGATGGGTAGCTTGGCGATGGATAGCTTGGCTTTTTATCTGGATAAGATGGTGAAGGGTATGATGGTGATGGGTAGCTTGGTTTCTTATCTGGATAAGATGGTGAAGGGTATGACGGTGATGGGTATGATGGTGATGGATAGCTTGGCTTTTTATCTGGATAAGATGGTGAAGGGTATGATGGTGATGGATAGCTTGGTTTCTTATCTGGATAAGATGGTGAAGGGTATGATGGTGATGGGTAGCTTGGCGATGGATAGCTTGGTTTCTTATCTGGATAAGATGGTGATGGGTACGATGGCGAAGGATAGCTTGGCTTTTTATCTGGATAAGATGGCGATGGGTATGATGGCGAAGGATAGCTTGGCTTCTTCAAATATTTCTCTTCTTCCTCGGGTGGAGCAGCCTGAGCCTCTTCCTAAAATTACTTAGTTTTCATCGATTGTTCTTCTATATTATTTTTTCTAATTTTTCGATAAAAATTATAAAGAATATAACATTAGACATGCTACACTATCGTAAAGCCCATTCAAACTCACATCGGCGGCAGGCTGTGGCAGCTGACTCTCATCCTGGTATTCGGCAAATACCGACACAACCAGGAGTGCAGAAAACAACCAAAGAAGCTTCATCTAGTGGTCTACCTGAAAATATACCCCTTTGAAATGTAAGTCTTCGAAAGTCAATCAATGTTTTAAAAATTAAAAATTCCGCATTCATCTTTTAAATACTAAACGCTGGTCGAGGATATGGTAACTAGCTTCCTACGTGATAACATTAGTTTTCTTTAACAAATAAAGGATAAGAAAGAGAACAAATGCTGAAGTTGTTGTTTAGACTGAATAAACAATCCCTTTTATACCGAGATTACTGGAACAGAGACCTTGTAATTTCGGTTTTCAGCGGTCAAATTAAAGTTAAAATGCAGTAAATTCGTGTCATTGAGAAGGTTTTCAATGTCACGTAACTAATACCGACCAGGTTAATTGTGTTATCTATGCGCGGTCAATTAACATAACCAAATCAGTTTTAAAAGATGTTTTTGTTTTCGAAACCACATTAAAAGAACGACCGATCCTGACAAGGAAGTAAGCAGAAACGATTCCATTATTGTTCATACTGAAAATTTGGGAAGAAATTGAATGTCATCACAAATATATAATGTGTAAGAAATTGTATACTTCTCACTCAACCTAACAAGTATTGTTAACATGTTAAATGTGGCCGCGTGGCCTAATGGATAAGGCGTCGGACTT
>JAQGAV010002457.1:0-15678 GCA_034691345.1 Phasmarhabditis papillosa
TCCAAATTTTTGAATTTTTTTTTAAAAATTGGAAATTTTGGAAAAAAAATTGGAATTTCGCAATAGTGGGGCCTGGAAGTTCAGATAAGAGGGCCGGCCCTTGCCACCCCTGCCCAGCACTGCAAAAATAAAAATAGAAATTTTGCGGTGTCAAATTTATGTTTTGGTTTCTGTGCGCATATCGGCCGTGCCGGTATTTTAAAAACTCATTTTCGAAATTTTTTTTTCTTCTAACTACTGTGTAGTTTTATCACCTTTTTTCAGTAATGGGAAAAGAAAAGAAGCACCACAAACAGAAGAAAAGTAATCGGCGCAGGAACAACTCTAGTTCATCCGACGGTTCTGCTTCATCTTCCCGACCTGACGAATCTGTTGATAACGATGATAAACTTGATGTAGGTTTTTAGATTTATTTAAATTTTTCATTTTGCTCCTTTAGAAAGACCTTGACAAGCATCGTCTGGAGAAAAAAAGAATGAGAAAACTGGAAAAACAGCACTTCAAGGATAAGGAAACACCAGAAGAAAAAAGGGCCCGAAGATTAGCGAAAAGGGAGTTGAAGGTATTCAGAAATGCTCTTATCCTGTGTATCTTAAGTATTTAACAGGAGAAAAGGCGTGCTAAAGAGAATGACAGTTATCTCCCGGCCGAACTGGAATACACAAATACAAATAATCCGTTTAATGACGTCCGCTTGACTGATACCTTTGTTTGGGGAAAGAAGCTGCAGCAGCAGGGGAAAACTCATTTATCTCAGAAGGATATTGATAAAGAGTTTGTTTTGTTTATTTATTGTTTTGTTCAAAACACATTCTAGGACAAGAATGCGAGTGGCCAAAAATGTTCGCGAAATGGAGGAGTTCAAAAGAGCCAGAGATGCCAGGGCTGCAGCTAGGTAAATCGTTCACTTCACTAACTTTCCTTATTCAACGTATTTTATTTACATTTATTAAATAATATTGTTTAGGAGCGATCAAGATATGATCCAGCGTGATATGGACAGACGGGCCCATAATGAGTGGACGAAAAAGGAATCAGAATTTGAATTGCAGCAAGCTCGGGTTTGTTTTTTGTTTTCATTTTCGTATAAACTGATATTTTAGGTGCGCTCACAGATAAGAATTGAACAGAATAGAGCTAAGGCAGTGGATTTATTAGCGAGGTAGCCTATTACCGTGACAATTATATTATTATCTACAGGTACATCGCTTTCAAAGATCCTCCCGAAGACGAAAAGCAAGAAGAGTTTGAGCTTCACGATCCCCTGTCATATGTTAAAGGATTGACTCGGACGGACTATGAGGATTTAGTTGAAGACATTAAAGTGTACAGAATTGTTGACGGCGATAAGAATGCACAATACTGGCAAGACATCAGGACCATAATCGATGAGGAACTGCGGAAAGACAACGAGTCTCGGGATTCTCTGCCCCCTTCTGTCGTTTCAGAAATATCCGGTATCGTAAAGGTGAGGTGCTAAGTTTATTAACGTTAACGGGGTAGCTAGGTGGTGTATTTTCTTCTATTCCTCCGCAGTTTTGTCTTTCTTTTCTAGGACGAGACTAAAATATATGTGGTTATTTACAAGTGCTATTCTTCATACCGGGGTATCTCATCTTCTTCTGGTTCTCTTTCAAAATCGAAGTTGTCTTCATGGTCCGCGATTCCACCAACGTCGTGATAGATTTTTACCAACAGGCTGGATATATCGGCATACTCACTGGGGCTTATAGGGGTTTCGCTATCTTCTTTAGCAATAATATTATGGATTTCCTTGTACCTGAATTTCAAATGACGATGCGCTCCGAAGATGATATAGCTCACTGCTTCGGTAGATCGGAGAAAAGATCGCCGTTGTTAATGCTTTTAATTTTTGTCCATTTAATATCATCCAAGGACATTCCATGCCAGGGCAGATCTTTCACAAGGTGGATCAGATGATACAACCAAGCTTCCAGTTCATCGCGAGTCGTAATGGGATCTGTATTATCCTTATATGGTTGATTTTGCGTCGCAAATTACCTTGGTTATGATATGCAATAGGCGCAAATTCAGGGCCTCCTATCCAGTTTGCATGGTTCTTGTCCATCTTGGCGTTTTCCTCCTTGAACAAAGTGGAAACGTCGGCCAGGAAAAGATGACGGGAGCACGCATCGAAGTGGAATGCTGCGGAAGAAACATCACGGATAAAATATTTGGCATCATGGATGACTTTGAGAATCTGAAATAACAGCAGTTAAAGGATTTAGTAGTAGGTAGACCGTACTTCAAAGGTATCCTGCCCTAATCGACCTGCCGAACCATGACTGAACTTCTTGGTTACGAATTCGGTGCATTGTTGAAGAGTCGGTCCTCCTCTGAAATACAATGCAAGGATTGTATACTCATCAGTCATCGTAATGGAATGAACTTGAGAAAAGTGGCGCCAGTTGTTTTCAAAATCAACCTGAATGAAAATGTATCACTTTCTAATTTGCTCTAATGTTTTACCTTGCACAAGAATTTCTTCTCAGTTTCCACCACCTTGTCATCTTTATTTCCAATGCGGATTACAAGCTCCTTCTTCTCCAAAGACATGGCCAGATAAGTGGCTCCCTTCGAGTCATCCCAGCCAATGCGTTCGAAAATCTGTAATGCAGCATTGTGAGTATTACTTAGTCAACTTCAACTATACTTGATATTTGTCTTCAAGCACATGTCCTTCTTGGTACATTGGATAGCCATTGACGACCTCAAAAGGTAGCGACCCGCCTTCAAATTGAAGGGTCTCCGCTTCTTCATTGTTTGGCGCAGCGCCAATTACCTGAAGAGGTCAATGTACGATTCAATTCCATCAAACTAACTAGATTTTGGGTTTCCTTGATATCGCTCATTTCAGCTGTTCGTTGCAACGTTTTGCTTAAACTGAGGAGTGAATGCTAGCCATGGCTACATCATTTTCGATGACCTGTAATATCATGTTTTAGGGGAAATCCTTGCAAGAATTGGAGAAGCTGTTTGATGATATCAATATCAAGATTCAACGTGGTGGCAAGGGAGTAGATGTTTCCTACTGGGAAAATATGCTTGGTATGTTTAATAGTCAGCGGATAATCGATATATCCTTCGCTAAATTTTATATTTTGTGGCATTATATGTTTCAAATTTGGATCTGTTACGTAATTTAGCGTTTGATTGATAATTTACAATTTGTTCAGTAGTTCAGTGTTCAGCCGATATTTAATTCTTTACAGATTTCCTAAAAGTGCATATTGCCAAGTCACGCTTAAAGACACTCCACTCGTCAATGTTAAACTTGAAACTGAAGCGGATCCGTGAGGAGCAAATGGCCGCTGTGGATGCTGTCAAGACTGAGCCAAAAGTCAAACCTGTGCTCGTTGAGGTTTGTGCTTATACTTGTAGTATATTTGAGTAAAATATAATAATGTGATTCTAGATGAAGCCCTCTACTTCCAATATAATTGAGCAGAGTTCCGAAGACATGGAGCGGCAACTGAGGAGAAAGGTGGATGTATCAGAGTTAGATGGTTTGGAAGGACCAGACCGAGAATTGAAGTGGAGGTTTTCCCTTTCATAATCGCGTTTTCATTTATTTGCATTTAGATCTTATGATGATGAACAGCTAGAAGGTGTCACACTTCAGTTTTACGAACGAGGTTGCTACAGCCCTTCCTATGGTAATTTCAATGATACCATGCCCGGAATAGAGGTGCTCGACGAAGATGAGGATTCTAAGAATCTTTTAGCATTGCGTGAGAAGAATAGAAAGAAACCAGAAGTTGTTGTAAGTTTTTAAATTATATTTTACGGAAATGATGACGAACTTTTAGGCTGATATTGGTGCATCTCTTAGAGATATTGCTTTAAGAGGAATGGGTGATGATGAGGCAATCTTCTCTTCTGAACAAAAGCTTGACCCACAGGTACAAGGCGCATCTGTTATTTTTTTTAATCATGTGAGTTTTAGGTTCACTTGTGGGCTGATAAATACAGACCACGCAAACCGATGTACGTTAATCGAGTACAGACAGGATTTGACTGGAACAAATATAATCAGACTCACTATGACATGGATAATCCGCCACCCAAGATTGTTCAAGGCTACAAATTCAATGTGAGTGAAGGTACTATTGGTTATTTATTACTTGATATATCTAGATTTTCCTTCCTGATTTGTTGAATAAATCAACAAACCCAGATTTTAAACTATTCGAAACCGACGATCCAGATTTCGCCATACTTCGATTTACGTCTGGACCACCTTATGAAGATATTGCTTTTAAGTGAGTTAAATTCATGCTTCTTTACGATATTCGTTGTTTTTGTAGAATCGTTCGTCGTGAGTGGGAAGTTAGTCACAAGAATGGATACAAGTGCCAATTCCAAAATGGTGTTTTCCAACTTTGGTTCCAATTTAAGAAATATCGTTATCGACGTTGATCAAACTGCTCTCGTTCATGTATTTTTTCTGTTATTAACGTAATGAACTTTATGATTGTTGTTTTATCCTGTTAGTTTCGTTGTGCAGTGAGTTCCAGCCTGTTCTCGGCGATATCGAAATTATTATGTAAGCGTGTTGCAATTACTGATTTTACAGTAAATGACACCGTTCTCCCAAATGAGAGCGACTGTTTGTCGACTTCTGTTTACTGTTAATGGTCTGGGATTTGCAATTGTTTCAATTGCTATCCTTCTGATTGATGCTCTTGTAACATACTTCATTATACAGAAGGTCCCATGTAAGTCGTAAAATTGTGTTAATTTTGTAAATTCATTATGTAGATACGGAGATTGATTGGTCAACCTACATGCAGCAAATAGAATGTTATATGAACAAGAAAATTATGAACTACTCGTTAATAGAAGGAGATACTGGGCCAGTTGTGTATGTGTCTTGTTGTGCCTTATTCCTAATATATGTTATAGGTATCCGGGTGGTCATATATCTGCTTATAGCTATCTTTATATTCTAACAGATGCTGGAAAGAATATTCGTATGGGACAGTACATTTTTATGTTTTTGTACTTGTTCAATTTGATATTAGTGCTGAGGCTATATTACAAGAGTGAGCGGGTAAATTTCATTAAATAGATGGTAATTCTGCAATCGTTTTAGATACCGCCTTTTGTCCTACCGTTCCTGTTCTGCTTTGGATACCGTATTCATTCAATTTTTGTTCTGCGAATGTTCAATGATCCTCTTGCAATGATGATTTTCTACGTAGCAGCTAATTTCTTCATTTCTCACCGTTGGTTCTTAGGGTGTATCTTTTACAGGTTTGTTATGTGGTTGTATTCATTTTAACCTCTACGAACGTTCTCTTTTTATTGCGTAGTCCAGCGATACTCCATATTACGGAGCATATAAGACTATTTCAGTCTTGCTGTTTCTATTAAAATGAATGTCCTTCTATTTGCTCCTGCATTGTTCTTTATTCTACTGGTGAACGGCGGACTGATTATAACAATATTCCACCTATTCATCTGTGCTATTATTCAGGTAATATTCAAATTGTTGACATTTCGATAGTTGCTTGTTTCAGGTTTATATGGGTTCTCCCTTCCTATTCTACGACCCCGTATCATATATTCGTCGCTCTTTTGACCTAGGACGTGTTTTCATGTTTAAGTGGACCGTTAATTGGCGTTTTTTGCCAGAACATGTGGGCAATAGCAATTCATTTGAGATATTTCTTATCATTTAGGTTTTCCTCGATTCTCGTCTGCATCTAACACTGCTTGCCCTGCATATTATTGCTGTTGGTATTTTCGGATATTATATGTGGTTCAGGTGTGACCTATCATTAATAAATATTATCTACTGTTTCATATTATTTTAGATCCCACGGTGGATTAAGGGCTTCACTAGTTGAATTGAGTCACGGAATAAGAACGAGGACGGGTGTTGCTGGTATGTTATATGCAATGTGATTGTATCATATAGTTCAATCTTTCAGAAACCCTCTTTGCCCTGTTTACTTCCAATTTCATTGGAATGATGTTTTCCAGATCTCTTCACTATCAGTTCTACAGGTAAATGTTCGCTGAGGATTTTCTGGACATATCTATTAATGTTTAGCTGGTATTACCATCAGTTGCCGTTCCTGTTATTCTGGAACAGCCGATGTAAAGATGGTCATATATCCGTAGCGGCCTCCATAGCTAAGTGAGTTTTCTGTTCTTTGCTACTCTCATCTTCCTTTTGAGAGTATTCATTCTTCTGGGAATTGAAGTTTGCTGGAATGTCTACCCATCAACATCACTCTCGTCCTCTAGTCTGCATATCTTGCATGCAATCATTCTTCTATACCTCATATTTAATCGTGTGGAGCGTTACAAACGCAAAATGAAAGCTCTTTAACTTGTTTCGGGTTTTATTTATTTCATTGACATTGTAATATTTTGTACGTTGTTGAAACTAAGTTCACTAGTCCTTTGTGTATGTTCTACATTCGTATTTGGTTTTCAGGGTTGATAAAAATATTTATTCACTTTTGTTTTCGTTTCATGACGTTGTTCGACTTATTACTTTCAATTCTCATAATCCAGGGTACGCTTGGTATAGTTATCAGGTGGATGCTCAAGGTTCCATGTCTTGGGCGGATATCGTCCCGGCTTACCGGTACGGCAGTACAGAGCTCGGTACTGCCACCCAACTTGAGGGTAAATTGTCTATTGTAACTAATTGAAATTGTTCTTCAAGGTTTTTGATCGTGACTTAAAAGTGCGACAGCGTGATTGGGCCGCTGCTCAGCCTGATTTTCATGCGGCACAGTATGTGAAGGAAGAGATTGGTTGGCGTATTGCCGATAAAGTGGGTACTTTTATAATTCCTGTTTTTCGATCGGACTTGAAACTGTTTAACTGCCATTGCTTTTAAGGTATTTGACCTCACCAAATTCAATCCGTTAGTGTTAGATATTGGGTGTGGTGTCGGTCATATCGCTCCACATTTGATAAAAGAGAATGTCGGAAAGCTGATTCAGTGTGATATCAGCCAGAAAATGATCAATAAGAGCAAATCGGCTGATGATGAGGAGGTATATTTCTGGAAAAGTTTAAAAAAAGCTTACTGTATTTTAGGTGTTAATCGAGCGAGTCCACTGTGACGAAGAACATCTGATCCCTTTCGAGAAAGATCAGTTCGACTTGCTACTTTCTTCCTTATCTGCTCATTGGATAAATGACCTCCCCGGATGGTAGTTTTCCGGAAAAAAGTGACGTTTAAAGACCCCTCTTTAGGTTTTCTCGCTGTTTCGAGATCCTGAAACCAGACGGTGCCTTCATCGGAGCAATGTTGGCTGAGGACACTCTCTACGAGTTAAGATGTTCCTTACAACTAGCAGAAGTTAGTTTTCAATAGAGCTACAAGCGCTTGTTCATTTGTTATAAAAATCGTTCCGAAATTTTTATGACCAAACTATGCATAGAACTGTAAATATTTGCATTTCAGTTAGAGAGGATAGGTGGTGTCGGTTCACACATGTCTCCTTTTGTCAAAGCACAGGATATCGGAAGTTTGCTGGGAAAGGCAGGATTCGATATGGTTACCCTTGACACGGATGAAGTTGAGGTTCGGAAATTTTAGTCTTTCTGGCAAATCTTTAATTTATAGGTTGGCTATCCAAACATGTTTGCCTTGCTTTACGACCTGCAGCTGATGGCGGAGTCTTCTTGTACCTATTCCCGCAGTAGAACTGTCAGGCGTGATGTTTTGTTGGCTGCTAATGCTATATACAGGGTAGGTTAACTAACTTAAACATAGTTTTGGTCCTTATTACGATTTTATAGAGTATGTATGCTAAGGAAGATCGCTACCCCGCCACTTTCCGCGTTGTCTCGTGGATAGGCTGGAAGCCTGGACCATCAATGCCGAAGCCGGCTAAACGTGGATCACAAAACGTCTCACTTAAGGTAAATTTTTCTAACTGATGCTTGCGCAATAATTTTTTTTCAGGATCTTAGCAAACTGATGGACAATCCCCATATGATACAAGATATTGTGGATAAAAATAAGAAGTAGGTCAACTAATAGGATATAATATGATACGGGTATTTAATTTTTGTTACTGTTATAGCTTATAGAAGTAAGTTCTTACCTGTTATATTAATTATTAAATGTCTTTCTAGTCATCTTGTTTTCTTGCATACTTTTCTCTTCTTGAAATTTATTAGAAGCTAATGATGAATAATTCTCTTTATTATGTGATATGGTACAAATTTATAATATTCTGACTTTTTATTATTTCTATTCTAATAGCTACCCGTTTCTGTATCAGATAATTCCCGTATCAACGATTAATGAAAGAACAAACTCCGGATAGTTATGTCTAGGAAGAAGGGTTTTCCAGATTACACGAGCAGTGATCCTCCATCGGATATGACTGGTCTGTTTTGTACTTCATCTTCTTCTCTCGAGAGGGGGAATTCATTTGTAGCATGATAATGGCCTACAACCCGCGAGGATTCCCGAGGTTCCACCTGCAAAATGATACTTCTATACTTATCTGCAATACCCTAATCCACTACTCGGTTTTGAGTTGGAAGGGGCAAATGTTGTTCAAAAGACCTTCAAAACTAATAGAATGCAGTCTTATGCATAAACAAATTTTCAGTAGGTTACTGATCCTGTTTTTTGTACAAACAAAGCAGCCTTTTTTTAAGACGGAACCTTTTTCCAAAGTGACCCTTTGTTTTTTGAGCGAGGCCTTACTATTATTTAAGTATTTATACTAAGGGTATCTCTAAATCATGGAATAAATTATTTATTCCATGATTTAGTGAGAACCGGCTGCATATATATTATACAAATATTTTTCTATCTTTACTTACTTGGAAAGAGCTTCTGTAGGCACCATTTTGTACCGCAAGGGCGGTTGAGAGTCGAATTCCCGGTGAATGAGCATAATCCCGTTGGGTTAGGCGGATTCCAGGCGAGAATAACATATCGGGCTAAAATGTGAGTGTAATAATGTCTAGGAATCAGCGATATCGATTGTACTGATCATGTTGACCATTAGGAATTTTGTATTGCTTGCTGTTGTAGGAATCTAGAGGGCTCGGCTGGAATTTTGAAATGTACCATGGATATACTATAATGCGTCGCGGGACCGTATTTTAGTAAATCTGTAAGTTCTCATAGTTCGTTAACCAGGTACTGGGTGGGCCCACTGACTGTGTGAAGCCCGGGCCAGACCCGTTAGCAGGAATGTAGTTATCGCGCCACCCTCGCTACCTTCGGATCAATCTCAAGTCTCCTTGTGCTAATTCCATAAGGGACATAATCACTTTCGCGCTTCAGTTGACTTCTATCCGGACTTGTGAGAATGGGAGCCATCATTGATGGAACGGAATCCTGCAATTCATTAAGTTGAGTCGGCGTTCAAGTCAGTTAATATATACTGTGGCTCTATGCTGATATAAGATGAGAAATATGGGCTTCCTGACAACAGAATCGTCAAAATCAGAACATTGTTCAACATATAATGTTCCTAATAGCCTATAAAACAGCTTCGTTTGTGACGGTTCTGTTCACTGGGAGTGCCCATTATCTTGTGGGCCAAGTATTCGGGGGACCGAAAAAAACTGGTAGCTATATCTTTGTTCTGTCTCCCAGATAAAATTGTCCCCGAGATAGTGGGTCCTCTGGGAGTCCCTTCAATTCAACAAAATCTTATGCAACCCCATCGCAATTATACAAAGCTATTCTTATATTTGTGAGCGGCTCGTCCCGATCAAGGCTTTTCTAAAAAGGGATCAAAAACCCTGCTCAGGAAGGTCGAGGTTTAAATTCGCAATCCTGCTCTCTGCCTATTCTCTGCCTGCTCTCTGCCTGCTCTCTGCCTATTCTCTGCCTGCTCTCTGCCTATTCTCTGCCTGCTCTCTGCCTATTCTCTGCATACCACTGTATGACCTTTTACGCATAATACAGTGATATTTCACCTGTATAGATGACTCATTTGAGTCACCAAAACAAAGTGGATAAATGAATAAAATACATTTAAATATAAGGTCAGTTACAAACATTTATAATATAAAAGTGTCCTTTACTTAGTTTACACTCATCATACTTGTGGCACGGGTGCGAATTTTGCGGTTTCTCACTCCTGACTTGAGGTTTCAAGCGGTTAACAGAAAATCTTGTTAGAGCCGTAATTACAACCGGATCAAACCTGATAAACAAATGTTCTAAAAAGTCATTTCATACAGGGGTACAGGTTCTACGGGCCGGGTTAGGCCACGGGCCAAGTTTTCTCAAGCCGGCCGTTGGTAAAATTTTACGACCCGGCATGAGTCGGCTGGCTTCATAGAAGTTTCCTCACCTGACTTGGGTTTTTGTTCTTTGCGACTGTGAGTGGTTGGTTAGATGCTGTCTCTTGCCTCTCTTCGTAAGGTCGTATTCTCTCATAGGTTGAACCAACATCCACGCCGCGTTCATGCTGAAACTGACATTATTTATTCTTAAGAAGCAGGACTACGAGAGTTTAGAACGACCGGTCGAAAATTGATTGTAAGCAGGCTCGAGATTTAGAGCTCCGGGTCACGGTTGTAAGGAAAATTCCGGATTTTGGAAATCGGAAACCGGACTTCCGGACATCCCTGCTCCAGGTACCAGGTTCCTGATAAACCCATCTACGACCTGTGACTATGAATCAGTAGTTAGAGCACTCGATCTGTAAACAAAAGGTCACTAGTTCGAGTCCCGCGCAAAAAACAGTTGAAACAGAACGGATAATTTTATAGTTACTGTACCTGTATTCTCCTGTAGTCTCTATAATCCGAATCTTCCGAGTCAATATGTTCTCGAACTCGGAGAAGAGTTCCACTTTTAGGATCAAATGAAATGAGAGAAGTCATGTTTCCACTGGCGGATCTAGCTATTCCATCGGATGGAAAAGGCAGCATTCCCTCAACCGATAACTCCTAAATAAAGATTTTCATTATATTAAAAGAAGATGTTCGACGCCGGAAGAAGCATCTGCTCATACACAACAATCTCTGTTACCGTATTCAAAAAACTTTGCAGCTCGGGAATAACAATCGTTTCCGTCGCCTAAACACGGGAAAGCAAAACAATTCTGGAAGGGAATTTTGGAATCTTATGAATACGGGTTTGTCGTGTCAAGACATTTGAGCGCCCACAATTGGCGCTCAAATATCCTGGAACCGGTTTTGCCGGGTTCAAACTGTCAAAACCTCAGCCCGCGGCCCGGTCCGGCACGTGAAATTTCCACCGCTGCGTGGCGGGAACGATGGTGACTACGGTCACTAGAAACCACAAAATATCCTAGTGGAAGTTAGGATTATTTATTTTCTTACTACACTACCTTGCTCACCTCATGCACAGTTGCTCTTCTTGTATTCTCCGCGGCCTTCTTAAATCTTCCACTTGCATTCTTCTTTTGCGGTTTCGTGTAGAAATTTTCTCTGATTGGTGAAACAGCTGCTTCGTCGTTTTCGGCCGATGAGTAATCCATATTAGGTTGAGGCTGGAATTAAGCAGCTCATAATTATACATTCTGTTTTAAATGCAGCATTGGTGGGAATCTCGGGCCGGCAAGGGCCCCGACCGAGTTTTGGACAGTTCGGATAAAAAGTTTTTCACAATTCCCACTCTTGAAGCGCAGTATCTTGGGGGCCAGCGGTGTTATATAAAATGTTTGTAAAACATGAATGTAAATAGGGCTATTGGCAGTTTCCGTGTAACTTTCTGTTCTCATATTTTAGGCACAGGTCATTTTACCCGTAGAGGTAAGGTTTAGCCGAGCGGATAACTTGCGAATAAGGTAAATTTCCATCGCAGGCGAATCTCGAAAAGAAAGCGCTAGTTTAACCGTTTTCTATGTTCTTACCATTGATTGGGGTCTTGGTTTTCCTCGTTTCTTTTTCGAATTTCTCTCGAAGTTGGGTCTTCCCGGTACAGTTCTAGCAGGTGGTGGAAGTGGTTCAGGTCTGACAATCTCATTTACTTCTTCATATGAAGAGTTCATATAACCACTGCTCAAAATAACAACATTTAGGATAGATTGTACTGTTTTATAGTCTGTACTATTATAATCGAGTAAGGCCGGCGTTATGTAGTGTAGCTTTTGAAACAGACTATACTATAGTCAGCGCCAAGAGTAATGATGGAATGTAAAGAATTCAATGCTCGTCTGAGCCCGTTTAGCGAGCACCGCGCCAGCATCTGGCGGCTAGACTCCGTTCATTATTGTTCTTTGCAAGTACGCGCGTGCAATTTGCCTGCAGGCGCGGTGTTAAAAATCCTAAAAATACGCAAGTGACACTCCTTTATTTCTCTCCCGCTGACTTTATGAATTTTCATTTATAGTCTGTTTTAGTACCTACATAGACTGCAAGCGTCGTTTGTAGTTAACGTGCTGTGATGACGGGTTTTCCATTTAAAAGTGAAACTTTACTCAGATAAAAGTCTTAAAACTTTATAAACGAAAATAGAAGATAATACTTTGTAACTGCAGCATAGTCCCCCTACCTAAGATCATTCACGGAGCTTGGTCCTTCTATATGGATACTCCGCTGAACATGACTGTAGGTGGTCGAAGCTGCTTTTGAAGCCGACTTTCTGAAAACAGCAACTTTCAATAAGATACAATAAGAAAAAGATTAAGACTTAAGGTTGGGTTAGGACCATTCTATTTCCAACTTCAATAACTCGCGTTTTTGCAATAAAGAACTTTATTTGTTTTTCGAGCCCTTTTTTTCTTATTTTCTAGCAGACCCGAGCCCTAATTACACATTCTGCTATAACTAACGTCCACGTTAAGCAATCAACTTGATTTTTTTCGAAGACTCCTTCAAGAGTGGAGCTACGTTGTCGCAAAAATTTGAATCAGTCGGATCAGTTTTGAAGTAGTTATTTTACAAAGCTGGTTTTGACAAAATTTCCATCTTTGCTCTCAAGTTAGAACTAACCGTCTTTGACATAGAACTACAACAGATAATATAAATGTAAATAGTCCTAGTATAATGTGAAGACTGGCTTGAGCAATTTCAATGTAATAATAAGGCACAGAACATGTGTTAGACTGAACCCATTTGGAGCTAAAATATATATATATATGTGGAGAATGACGATAATAAGAGTTGTTGTGGCCGTAACAAGGTATCCGGGGGATCGAAAAAATGAAAATTTTCAAAAAACCTGAAGTAAAGGTTAAAGTTGAACAAGAGTGGTATGGGTGCCTAAGCCTAATAAAAATAGGACTATTGTTCGAATAAATTGCTTTTGCTATAGCACTTTTTTTGAAATTTGGGTTTGTTCGGTCCCCCCAGATACCTTGGTCCCAAAGATACCTGGTCCCGTAACAACTAACTTTCTCGGTGAGACCTACCCTTCCTTAGCCAGGATAGGAATAGCCCGGGTCAGACCGCTATTCTCTTTTAGATCTACTTCTTCAGGGAACTTCAGAGAAAAGTCTTTTGGTACAATAGTAAACTAAAGAGAATCCTGCGAGTTAGATTCTTTTTAATACTTTCTTATTAATCTTGCTGTTCACTCTAGATGCTTACGTGTTTAGATCAAAATGAGCTTCACATCCGGGTGTAAAGCGGAGAAAAAATGAGAAGGAATAGGGTAGTCCGGCGGCAAGAATAGGCTTAGACCGATCTCCAAAGATGCCCAAATACCTAAAGAAGATTATAAGGGACTGGATAGATTTAAGGAAACATCAACAGGGGCGGAGTTTTAGCGGACCGGCCGGGTTGGCCCGTCAACACCCCTGATTTATTCTGAACATAAATGTTTCTTGAAGCGCAGTTCTGCTCTTGCTGGGTTTATCAGCCTTGCGAAACAGAATTTATCGCTATGTTCCAAGATTCGATGTGGCAATCCGTACAATAAGGTACAATGGGCCCAAAGTATAACAAACCCTAATGAATCTAGATTATGCACCTCCCCCCCCCCCCCCCCAACAGTCCCACATTTTACAGAATTTAATACTCTATAACTCGAACTTGATGCTTTTACCACTGTGTTTTATTGTTTGCTGTGAACACATGTGACAGGGGTAGTCTATATATCCGATTTATATAAATAAATACACTAATTATTGATTTATAATATTAATGTAAATAATAATAATATTAATTATCTTACCATAACATAATTAGCACATTCTGAGCAATAGAGAAAATGGTTGCTATCGCCAATGCGCATAATAGAGAAAACCGTCTCTGTATTGAACCGAATAGACCACATATACAGCAAACTATCTAAAAATAAAGTTGTAAAAGAGAGTCTTGTCTGGCCCCGACGATATTTATTTCCGAAATCAGATCTCCGGCCAACCCCGATCCCCGTTTGATTGGTTCAATTTTCAATCCACAAGTTTATTCAGCTGAACCTAAGACGCTAATTTGATTGTTTTGATGGCCTACTTGGAAGAAAAAGAAAGTTAAAGAATGATAAGAGAAGTGATAGTAGAAAGTATGTGATGACAGTTAGTTGAAGGTATAGTCGGATTCAAAATTAATACGGCCGTGTTAATAAAATTGGGTTTGCAGGACTGTTGCAATATTTTGTCTGTGTACGGCAGAGCGAAAGCAACTTTGAAATCTGCTGATATCGCGCGCGTAGAATGCCAGTAGGAGCAGTGTTAAAAATGGCGAAAAATGCAGCCTACACGGCCTCATTACTTTTGAATCTGACTATTGAAGCTGTTGTATTAAAATATGGGAACAACAGAGTATACGGCGGAAATACTCTCGAATCCGACTAAATCGTTTTTTACAACATCTAGCATTGGATATATACATTTAAAACTATTGGAAAGCCTATATAATCGGTAAGAACCTTCTTCAATGGATGGGGCACTGGTGTTACTTCAGATACAACGGCCTCACCCGGGTCGCAAAACCGGGAATCCGTCCCGGCCGCACCGGCTAAAACTTCCCCAGATATCGAAGTTTCCAGCTCTCCTTTCAAGTTCTTTTCTAACTTCTTTTATCATTCGTTTCTGGTTCTTTCATAATCTGATAATTATTAAGCCGATTATTTATTTGGCAGTGCCGCCGTTTACGCAATTGCAGAATGGAATTTAGTTCATTAAACTGGTTCTACAGTCGTCCATCTGAAGACCTAGGTTTACAGCGCGGTATCACGAGCGGGGCGCCTGTATTATAAAAATTGAATACACTTTTGGAGAAAACGCACCACGTCGACCGATTTTACATTCTTTTTTTGGTAATACTGCGCCCCGCCTGTGATACCGCGCTGGAAACCTAGGTCTTGAGATGGTCCATAGTTGGTGGTGAAAACGGGTCTTCCGAATCCGAGAAAACTTCTATCCAAGCCGTCCCGGAGACAATCTCCCACATCTAGATCTAGCAAAGTGTGGTTAGGAGCTGAATAACAGAATCTAGGCAGTTCACTGCCATAGAAAACTCTCATCTACTATTGTTTGAAAGGAAATTTCGATTTAAGCAATATAATAAAACATTCCGAAACCGATTTTGAAAAAAAACTCCAACCGACAGCTTATCGTTTCTGACTTTTGCAAAACGGCTCCCATCCTAGCTGATATATTCAACTTCGGCCCCTATTATATTATCCTGCAGCCCTTGTATCGGCTATTCGTTTCTTTCTTTAAAGGACTGTTGAATAGCCGCCGGCCGTGTCGGGACCAAAAGGGAAGATGTAACCAAATAGAACGGACAAAT
>JAQGAV010002458.1:0-15674 GCA_034691345.1 Phasmarhabditis papillosa
GACTGGTCTAGGCGGGGCCTAAACGTCCCTCCTCCAAATATGCCGAGGGGCATATTATTTTCATCAACGAAGAGATGATATAGCATTTGTAAACAAAGTGTTTCTAAAGACCAGGTACTGTAAGTTAGTCAATAATTCAGATCCGCCGCCCCGCCCACTTGTGTGTCTGGCGATCTTCCAATGGAGATGGAGGGCACTCCACTTATGTGCCCAGAAGAAGGTGCCGCTTGTCCTAAGGTGGGTGGAAATCGAGCTAAAAAATTCCAGCCTGGGCAGAATTCCGAATTGTTCTCCCTGTTCTAGTAGCCGAGGTGTGGAAAAGCAGTTAACAAAATGTTGCGGGGCCGGCCAGGTAGACTTCTAAGTGCCCCACTCCTTTAAATAAACAAAGAAAGTTGTACTATAAACATATTGTTATTAGGCTGGATACATATGTCAGCGTTCTACGCAATATACCGAATTGTTCTGTTGTCCGATTGATGTTGATGAAGGTAGTAGTGACCAACTATGTCTGATACCTATTATCTTAAGCGTAGTCTGAATGAGGATATAGTCCACCGAAGCTGCGGGGGTTACTATCGAGCTATAAGAAACAGAGCAAACATTTGCAAAAGAGCGCAGATACCTAGGGAATCAACACTTGAAAACAATTTACTTCGCGCTCGCCTTACAGCACATAAAACTTCAACTGTAAATGATTCCTCTGTCGACTATAGATATAAATACTGAAATCTGCATATAAGAGGAGCGGCACGCAATTTATTAACGAAATAGGGAATTCAGATGGTTCAGAACTGTTGAAACATTTGTTTCAGAGCTAGAAAAGTCAACCGAAACGGAGAATACGAGAGTAATCGAGACAAATGAGATTGAAGAAGAATTAGAGGAGATGACAACCACACGAGCTCCTCTTATAAAAATAACAACTAGGAAGAAGACACGAACCAAGTCTAAAGGTGAGCAGGGGAGGAGTTTTAACGGGCGGGCCCGTAAACACCGAAACCCTGGAGACGGTTCTTAAATGAATGGTCCGATAAGGTAACGGGTTCTAATCATATCCACTCATTTGTGGGCCGGTTTCATTAACCATATATAGATTAATTCAATAAAATGACCATTAAACATGCTAAATGACGAAACAGGATCGTCCGTACCAAATACTGAACAAACAGCCCTCAACTATGAGAGCTATCTGAATATTGCGTGTATTTATGGCTAGCGCGGACATGGTCCTATATTTCAGTGACCCCTACACTGCCGGCTTTCTTTATCCTACCCACTACAACATCTTCTTCGGGTACAGCACCCACATGTTGGATAGGGCACCGTCCCGTTCGAAACGTAATCAATAACGAGTTCAAAACATGCATAGGATTCTTAGATATCAGGTAAGAACATTTAGCACTATTCAGAAGACTCATCATTTTAAACTTGTAAAACCTTAGAATACTACTTACAGTTGCCCTTTCGGTTCAACATGTTTGCCTAATGCTACTCCTGGTCCTATGCTAACTCCTGCGTTCATATGTTGCGCCAAAATATGAAGAAATAGCTACTAATAACATAATAACATCTAATAAAGATCTCTTAATTAAATAAATATATATCCCTCTTCATAAGATGTAATGCATCTTTCAGAAAAACACAACATTGTAAGATTTATATTTACTCTTCTGCAAAACAGGTCAAAACACTTAAAACACTTGATACACTCGTAAGAAAATATTGCCGGACAACATTATAAGATGTTAGAAAATTATTGCAACAATAGATTAAGGATTAACAGTGAATTTAAAAAAATATTAAAATTAATAATCAGTCAAAAACAATGCGGTACTTCTATAATTAAAAAATGACTAGAAACAATCAGAAAACTATGAATACAGAAAAACAATATGTTCGGATAGTAAAATATTATTAAAGAAAGAGATCGAAAATAAAAGTGAAATGATTAAAACGCGAATAAATACAAGTCTAAGCGATCGAATCACCGTCTGGGATCCGAATTTGAACATGAAGATCCCTCTTCTTTCGACGTGAACGCCTTAATTAGAAAATAAATAATAATCCACTTTGCTATTTCGTAGAAATGCAGGTTTTCAGAATTTGACAGAAACACAATAGTGTATTTACAGTGCGGCATAGTCCTAATCAAGGAGATATTATTAAAAGCTACAGACCTATTTTCATCACTGCTCATAATGCTCTGCAAGTCGTCCGTTACCAGCGAACTACCCGAGTCTACGGATGAATCACGAAAATCACTGGATTGAGTGGAATTTGTCGTATTCAGTCCAGGAATCTCTGCAAGAAGGCAGTATTAAAGTTAAAATGAGAAAAAAAAGCAAACCTTGAACTACAGTAGCAGCCAGATTACCCAGACAGGGATCCGAAAATGAGCTGGTAACAGTGTTCTTTCTTCCAGCCTCTTCTAGCGATCTTGGCTCCCGTGTTTCCGGATTTGCACACTATGAAAGAAAATGTCATAATTGAATTGTAAATTAAAATTACCTCTCCTGCTTCCATGTGGCTAATAGGCTGAAACCGAACAATCCTATCTTCTTGACCAGGTCTAATCACCTCTAGTTTTGGCTAAAACATTAATTTTAGAAATTTGCAGTCAAAGAAAAACTAACACAAATAAAATCTTCATTTACTGTTGGGGATTCGCAACCAAAATCGTGGCTGTTCAGAGTTTCAGTTGTAATACCAGATTGTGCCATTTCAATTGCATGTCGAAGCTAAATTGTGAAAACAATATCTCAAAAAATATTTTCAATACATACCTCTTTTCTAGTAACAACTCCTAATAACTGGCCAGATTCTGTAACATAGGCTCGATCCATACCAAGAAGGGTGAATATTGAATGGACCTAAGAATAGCTATACTTAGCTCATTAATATATGTTCACCTTGTACAGACTCGTATGCGTCACCAGCTGGAAAGGAGCCGAATCCACTTGAATATTTTGCAGATTCACAACTTCTCCAAGCATAATGTTCTCCCACTGACGACGCTAAAAAATCAGAGTGTGAATCACAGCCTGCTTAAATTCACCTCGTCACCCTGGAGGTCGAAATCGTCTTCTTTGCTCAATTTTGGTTTATGGCGTCCAAAGCCCATCTTCGTAATTGATCGGAACATTCCTAAATAAGCAAATGTAGAAGATGTTCCAATTTGCTTTTTAAAAATTTACCAAACCTGTAAACTAATAAAATTTTGAATAAAATATTTGAATATGTTATAACATCAGCCTAGATTTAGCAACAATAATAACTACCTCCTATGGTGTGGTAAACATCAATTGAACGATGATGTTGTTCAGACTCCGGGATTCCTTCCGTCACGGCTCGTTTCTTTCCCATAGCGAAAATTGCAGCCTAAAAGGATATAATTTGAAATTAGTGAAAATTAAGCCAACCTTTTCTTCCATACTTAATATCTTCCCAGCATCCGCGCAAACAGTCGTAGATTTTACATTATTTTTTGTCTCCCCATCGACTGGAACAACCGTGAACCTGCAAATTGCACATTAATTAACAGTAAAACATCTTCCTAAACCTGCTGGATCCCTTTGCCAAACTATCATCTTTTTCGATATTGGCATTACTGAAGGTATCATCGAAGGGATTGCTTTCAGTACTCATTTTCCTGAAAATAAACGTTAACCAACGAAAATAATCCGTATAGTACCTATCAATTTCATCCTTTCCCAGTTTGAACCTCTGATTGACTATAGAAATTGCAGTTTTGACTCTCGCAGCTGCTTCAGCTCTACGAGCTCGAACTCCCACTTTTTCATCCAAAAGCCTATGGAGCTGTGCACTACCGACTGACCCAAGCAATGTTCCGGACACTAAATAACAAAATAAGTAAATTTCAAAAAGCAATTAATCATTTACCTTTATTCTCCACCAATGGAAAAGCCCGCAATCGGGGCATATCGGTCAGCAGACTTTGCAATTCTTCGTAGGTGGAATCCTTGGCTAGAAACCGAATTGGAGCAACCATGAAGTTCTCGACAGGAAATTGATGAAACCTAAAATCATAGCATAGTGACGTAAATTGAAGACTATACTTACGCTGATGTAGTAGACGGAATATCTGGTAGATATGGAAGATGCTTTATTTTGATGATGGAGTCGTAAATGGATGGCTGAAGGTACGAAGCTACGGCATTGGCTATCAACACAGCAATCTGCAAAAACTTTCAGATAGTGAATGTTTTTTAAGTGTGGGCATAAACTCAATGAGTCCATGCGGATTGGTATTTCACACTACTTAAGGCAGCTTACAAATTGGAACCTGACGCAAGTAGTAAACCACGTTTACTTAAATACCATTATCATGCTCATCAATAGTTATCTACATTGTATAGAGTACCCACCATGACTGGCAGAAGATGATTAACTTGTCCAGTTAGTTCGAAGACAATAACAGCCACCGATACAGTATGTGTGACCGCTCCGCAGAAAGCAGCTGCTCCTAAACAAAATATATAAATATCAATAAAAATTATTAAAATACCAACAACAGCATATACTCCAGGGTAGATATTGGTAACTGCTTGTGCATATAGACCATTTGGGAAGTAGATAGCCAGCATCTCGCCACAACATCTACCAAATGCAGCGCCCAACCCCAGAACAGGCATGAAGATACCGGCGGGAATGGGCAGAGTAGAGGCAACGATCGAGAGCAGAAACTAAAATATAGCAAGTAAAAATTGACTTAATAAATCATTGCAGATTCATAAAAACCCAGACAATAGTTGTTCATCATGGCAGTTTCCATCAAATACGCATCATACAAACATTATGAGCGTTACGTTTTACTCGTTCTTACATCCGGTATGATAGTCAATTACCGACAATAGCAGTTAAACGAAAACTTACATATGTTATTTGAAACAGAGTGAGAGTGGTCAACACACTGGTATGTCCATTCGGTCCGGTCCAGTGAGATAAGTCCACTGCTGTTTCATCAGTAGTTCCATCGACAAGAGGTGGGCACGCTACTGAATGGTTGACTGGAGCAGTCCAGGTACAACTGGAGAAGAACTCGCCAAGTGTGTGGCCGAACTTTTGCTGAAACATCCAATTTTAGTAGTCATTTATGAGAAACCAACCTCTCCACCAATGAAGCTACCAAATCCCATTGGGAAAGTGATTGATGATATAAAAATAGTGACCAGAATCGGATACACTGGCCAACTGAACTGAGATAAAATCATGATAAAATAACTAGTAGTCTTACTATTTCTGGAACAACTTCTTAGCCAACCAATTGCGACGCAACATCAGCACGAAACCACGATGCATGTAGACAAAGAGAGCTCCAAAAATACCACAACATAAACTGGAAGAAAATTGGAAGCATGAAATGTTTCAGGGTAACTTACCCAATTGCAGCAAAGAATGGCAACTCCGCTGCCAGGTAAGCATCCTTTTCTGGGAAATGCGTCTGGTAATGTGCCTCAACAGATGCTAAATGCAATTGTGAGTTCAATTGATCACGGTTATCATACCCAATTCATCGGTGCTTCCAATCATTCCTAGCAGCTTGAACAGCGTTGCACTACAGATAGCAGCGAAGAATCCACGCCAGTAGTCACGGACAGCAAAATAGACAGCAGTGACTTCAATCGAAAATAAAACACCTAAATACAACCAAATATATTCATCTTTTAAGTTCGCTGTTATACTAGAACACATAGCACTGTATGATACTATTACACAGTATGGTAAATATTAAATCGTACGCTTCCGGATATCTGCAGTTCGATTACCAGGAAAAATAAAATTCAGGAATTATCACACCCTATATTTGCCCAAGGAATGAGACGAATCTTAGGTTTACATTTACATACCTCCAACTGGTGCGCTGAAGGTGCAGGCAACCCCAACTGCACATCCGGCTGCCAACATTTCATTACTTCGCGATTCGTTTTCGAAGGCTCCGCCAGAGTGAACAAATTTGGAGAGCTGATTTGCTACCACAGAAGCAATGTGAACGAAAGGACCCTAAATAAATAAGTAACAATATACATCACAACGTAAATGTTAATTTAAACGCTTCATCATAATATATTCCGCAAACGGTTCACTAGTTCAATTGTAAGTTAACAAAAATTGTCCGAAATCATAGAAGCTTATGTGTGAACTGTCTTCATGCTGTTGCGCATATTATTTTGAACCCACTTCTTTTCCCATCGGTAATCCGCTGCCCAACGCAAATACGAGACCAATCATCTTCGAAATGAGCGTTCGAAAAGAGAGATATTCTTTTAGAATCACCCCGCGTAAAATCGTCTTCATCTCAGGAATACCGGAGCCTAAATGATTAGCATGCACATTATAAGATGAGAACTACTGACCGATAGCTTGCACTGCAATATAATGTACACATATTGCTGAAGCCATGGCGAGGATCAGAACATGAGATATCCATACTGCGAAGGTTGCAGACCAGTGGAAATTATCTTTCGACGTTTGGTATAGAAACATCTGTACTAAAACAAAGAAAATGAAGAAAAATGTTATTAACATCGAATAGCAACAATTGATAACAACTCGTTTCATACTGGTTTTGAGCATCTCACTGAGTGGCTACACACCATAACCGTGAAAAGTAGAAACTTACGGTCTTGCAGCTTCACTATCATATAATCCAGCGTGAAGGAACATATAGCCATTACAAATCCCAGAAGTGCTAGAAAAATCCAGTCCTCTAGGACAAACTTGAATAATTTCGACCATCGCTCTAAAGAGAACGATATTAACAATTCCAATACACATCACGGTACCTCTACTGAAGAACGATGGTTTCTTCTCTTTCATGGGCCAGCTTTTCGTCGGAAAACTGGATTGAGCTGCTTTGAACTGAAGCATAGGATATTACATTAAACACTTATTTAACAAGCCTTTGCAAGTTCTTTTGCGATGGTCATGTCTGGTCCTTTGAAGCGTCCCAATTGCTGAAATGACAGGAGTTGATGTACAAACTGTTAATAAATAATAGTCTAAATCTAATATCACGTCATTACTAGCAATGTTCCAACTGCTTAGTTAGTTCTTACTTGAAAAAAATAGAGAAGTTCATATAATATTGAGACATGTGAACATGATATGCGATCAAGAGGTGTAACGTTCATCACTTGGACTTGTCAAATGTTGTAACTTTTAAAATAACATTCTCAAAGGTGTTACACAACCGGACATGGAAGAACAACTGGGGTCAAAGTAACAAAAGATGAATGAATGAATGAATGTAGCAATAGCTAATTGTTGATGAAGACGGATATGTAACCCCTGAATCATCATTGCATATTAGAAATTAAAAACTGGTCATGGTGAACTAAGAGCACCAAAAAAAGTGTACAGCTGCATTGCGCCTCACTGTAAACAAAAGCAAAGATGTGTGCAGAACTGTAAAGGTTTCAAAAGATATGATATATATTCAGATTTTAGAGTGCCGAACTATCGAAAGTTATTTTGGTGGGACCTCCAGAAAACGAAACTATCTTGAACTGAGAATTTTGTTAGTGACTTCGAAAAAGTTCAGTTTCTGACGGTTCCGATTCCCGGTTCGGTAAACAATCGTTTGCTCTGTGAAACAAATGAAACACAGGTTAATAAGATTCCAACAAATCGGTTGGGTTCGAAATTTGTAGAACGGCTGAAGACGAAGCGCGAAATGTTTCAATGATACTTTTGAACTTGACTGTTGCCGGTTTCCCACATAACAGACAATATATGGAGGCATAAACAGCCCTGCAACGATCTTCAAAGCGCAATAGCGCTCAATGGAACTAAAAAACTGATAGAATGCTGTTTAAACTTCAAAGAAACTGGAAAAAACAAACATTGCTATACTGTTGTATAGTACAGAGAGAGCAATCGTCATGAAAAGTTGAACACCTTTAAAGGTTGGTATCTCAATGGCATGGAGAATAGTAAAGCAAATAGGAAGGCGACGTTCAGAAAGATGAAAATATGCTGGATCATTCATATTCTGGTAATGAACGAACTGATCCATCATTGCAGTTACGTATGAAGGATCAAAATACAAGCAAAATTAGCGTTCTCTAAATATTATCAATCACAGTGGAATAAGTAAGCTAACTGTTTCAAAGATACACAACACCTAAATTTGAAACTTACAAAACTCCTTTCATACTGATATTCTCGTTTCTTTTCATCGTTGAGATCGTCTTTAGCACTCAACAGTGCTACATGGCAGCCCGATTTACGATTGCTCATTCGTCTGAAATATAAAATATATAGAAAATAAACAATCATGGATCTACATCATCAGTAAGTAAAGAGAATGAAATAAACTATTGCGATGACTAATTAATTGAACAGAGAAACAGGCTAATAATCGAAAATCATGTGTTTCACACCTCGATCGCCTGTTTACGCAACATATTTGCATGTGCCCGGAAACATTTGTGGAAGCTTAAATCAATAATGAAGATTAGTTATCTTGAAAGAGCAATGAAACAGTTTACTTGTGATCAGCAATGATAACCAAAATAAGGTGACGCTGGTCTCGTTAACTGGAATATAATTTCGCCTTGCATCAGTCAAATTTCAAACTACTTTAAATATTGAGCTTTTCAATAACATGGTAAAAACTCATAGCTTTACAACAATTTTGGAGATAAAATAAACAAACGGTTGTGCAGATGGTCTAGTTAACCGTCTCATGCCTATGCATAGTCTAACATTTAGTTGATGATCAAAGAGCGGCCAACCATTTATGTTGAGACTGAAAAATGGCGGCAAAACAGTGCTATGAAGAGTCAGCTAGCGGAAATATATTCTTTCTAGAAATGCCAAACTCAAATTTGAAAACAAAAACAAACATCATATATTTCATTTTAGAAAAACGGTGAGAACATTGCCCTTTTTGAAGCTACATTTAAAAGTGATCCAATACTATCGACAGTGTGTAACAATTTGAAGGTTGCAAGCGTTTCAATTATTTAATATCACTTTCTCTTAGAATTGGGTCAATCATATCGTGCATTGACAAACGATTTAACCGTTGGTTCAAGTAAAAATATGATTGGCATTTTACAAGTTCGTGCTAAACTATTCGAAGAAGAGTATGTGAAAATCTCTATTTGACTCTGAAAGCAGTTCATGGGGCAGTATTTTTGTACAAACAATATCAAACACAAGTGGCCACTCGACACGCCGAGCTAAACGTTACATTTACTGTAGTAATGAGCTAAAAACCAGAGTAGAGAGCATTGTACATAATAAAGATTGTTAAATAAAATGATTAAATAAAACACAGCTGAGTAAACATATATAGCAACTAATTTTTCATTGTTCCCGTGTTTTGATTACGTTAGGATCTCTATGCGGTTCATTCTTGTTGAACAGAAATTCATGGTAAAACATATGATAGAGTAATCCAAATTGAACAATACTTGCAAAATATATTATACTTCTACGATTTATAAGAACAATGAAAATACTACAGCATCGCTGAGTTTTCTGGAATGCGGAACTATACCGCTATTTATATTTTCCAGACTATAATGCGGCAAGGATCATATAATATGAACAAAGGCTGATTAAACTAGTCGATTAATGTAGCTTTTCATAAACAAATGGAAAAATAAAAATGATTCAGAGGAAGAAAATCATGGAAAACGCAGTGAAAAATGAAATGATTTTTCGAAAAATCATCGTTGGTCACGGCTCGCAGCGCCCTAATGCAACGGGAGGGAGCAAATTCAAACATTAAAATTTGGTGCACAATTCCTGAATTTGTTTATCAATAAACGTCATTTTATTTTTTGTGTTCAATTCTTCAAAGTTTTTTGTTAAGTAATTAATAGCTTGAACATTTATTCAGTACCCGATCGTAATTTGAACATTATTGTGATATACATCTTCTATATACAGAAATATCTAAGCGTAGAAATCTTAATAATCTTTTTTTGTCGTAGCAACTTTTATTGAGCTGCAATTCTTCTTCTTCTCGCTACGTATTCTTCTGAGAGTTCATTAAAAAAATTGGGACAGGTTCCTAAAATTAGACTTTAACCTCTATTGCAACATTGAGCCAGCCAATACAGTGTATGTACCAATTAACTTGAAGTTGGTCAGAGCTTCTGACTGAATACTCCTAGATTTATACAGTTTTGTTAATCATACTGCTTGAAAACATTTATAATATCCTATTCAGTTGGTGCCTTTTGAAAGTCTGATTCGATCATTACTTGTGAGTGATTGTTCATTGCTCGTTTTATAGTTTAACAATATTTGCTTACCATCGTAGTTGATATTCGGTAGTTGTGTCATACCATGGCGAGTACATATCATTGTGAACATTCTATAAGTACTCACAGTTGAGCTAGTCAACGAATTTATTGTTCAAACTAAGAAGGGCAAAGATCAACCAATTTGTGTTAGACCCAGGGGTAGGGGTGGCAAAAGTGCGGGCCGGCCCGGGCCGAAGTTTTGCGAAAAGAGGGCCGACCCGGGCTGGCCCTCATTTTCGAAACCGATCAATAATGCTCCAAATTTGCTGGCATTTCACAAAAGTGGGGCCTGGTAAAACACAGCTGGAACTAAGCTGAAAATTTTTGAATTTTCAAAAATCCAGATCTCGCCGTTTTGTTAATCCTGTCAAAAAAGCAATATACAAAACGTTATTTTACAAACCTTTTTGAGATAGTTTTGCATGAAGGACAATCTCCATCATAGCAGTGAACATTACATCTATTAGCGATACAGGAAAGAACCTAAAAATATTACAGGTTCATAATATATCACTGAAATCAAAGAGTTGGAGAGTTTGCTTATTACATAGTTCGTTGTAAACCGAGATTTTATAATGTTAAACTCCTGATTTGTGGCGGACACTTAACAAAACTTAACATATCTAATTGGTGTGTCTGTTAACTTTGTTGGGAGAGAAGTTGGATTTAAGCCCCCATCGATTTTCATTAGGACCTCCCAACCCATCAAGTTAGAATAACCCCCCGATACTGGAAGTAACCATACCCCACCCTGCGTAAATGTACGAATCTACGTTCTGTAAACCATCGGTAATTCATTCTTTTGACGTTGGCCTAAGTTTTTTTCCCCTTTGTTGGTACACCAGTAAGCGTGTTTTACTTATTTCATAGTATTTGGCATATTCGTTATGTACAAACCTTTGGTAGATCTCCCACGAGACAGCTTTCAGCACACGACTCCAGTTTGGGGCATAGGCCAGCTGGAAATATTCTGTTTAAGCCTTTTTTTTCTTTTTATTCTGTTTTTTAACAATGACTACTGATTTTCGGCAAGACTATGCCTTCTAAGAGGTAGCAACATTTGCTTCCACACTATTAGAACAGTTACAAAAAGTTCCAATTCTTCCAATTCCAGAATTGAAACAAACAATTATTGTCAATCAAGTTTTAACAAAGAATGCTCCAAGTTTACCGCCCGGCCTGGGTTATCCGAACTAGGCTGGAAGTTCTGCTCTACCTAACATTAAGTATTCTCAACCCCGTGCAATACGATGCACAGTCAAAACATAGAGTTGTCCGACATTGTAATGTATGATTCCCAAATTCGGGTTGGGACCGGGAACATTACGACACCATTACGATTCCATTACTATCATTTTATTACCTACTCTATGTTTTGACTATGCATCATATTGCACGGGGATGAGAATACTTAGGTAGGTCCAAAATTCCGGCCTAATTCGGATATACCATGCCGGGAGATAAACTTGGAGCATTCTCTGTGAAAACTTGTATCGCTAGGGTGGGAAAATCCTTAGGAATCTTTCACTTGAGAGAAGAAGTGTACCCTACGGTTGGTTACTTAGACGAATATGTTATTCTAACAGACTATTCATTGGATTACAATCCGAGTAGAAGCTATTGTACTTTTAAACCATTCTTAAACTTACAGGTCTTTTCTCCCTGTGCCAATGCACTCATTTGTTCAAGAGCGTAATGACATGCTTGACATTGTTGACAAGCAGATTGACATTTGGCTGCTATACAGACCAAATCAAACCTAAATTAAGGAAATGTCTCAGGAAAGGTAAATATCCCTTAGCAGAAAAATTCTGTCATCGCCCGCAGCGGCTGTTTCCAGATCATCCAGCGGGCTGTGCCCGGGCTCTGGAAAAAGTTGGCTTTTCGCCCACATATTGGGCGGGCTCGGGCCGGGCTCAATATGTGGGCGAAAAGCAACCAAAATATAGATTTGAATGAACTTTATGGTAATGGACGAACGAAAAGATAGTCCAGCAAAAAAAAACGAAATCAGTACTACCTACATATATCGATATGTTTTATTTATTTATTGTTTTTTACCCCCAGGGCGGGCCCGGGCCGGGTCCAGGTTGGATGATCTGGCTGTTTCCGAACGGTTCCGGTTAGGAAATGGGGTAGCCCCGTATGGGTAGACGATTTAACATTAAAAAAAAAGCATGAAGTTCTTTTGTTGAGTGGAATTATGGATTAGTCAAGTAAAAAACTTACTTCTCAACTAGATTACCAAATATCTCTTCACGACTGCTGGACTTCATAATTTTATCCACTTGACCTGTAAGCAAATTCTTCTGAGTGTTGTAATTTCATTAGGAGCAGGCCCGGCAGTATGCTGAAGTTTTTAGTTTTCCAATTGCTATTGCTGATTGATAAAATTTACGAACTTGTTTGAACACAATATTCGAAAAATCCTTATGCTGAACATATATATAATAGGAATCTATAAAATACAGCTTACAACTCAGAATTGCTGTAAAATCTTACTTTATTCATTTATCAAAAATCTAACCAGTACTTGGGGACCAGCGGCCACGCCCACTTTCTCGGCGCGCCTTACAATGTACATTTTGGCACACGATTGTACAGTAATCGCCCAACTCAATCGAGCATAATTGCACTCAATCGATATATATTTATATATTCAAATATTAAATTTTTATAAGGTGACTCTGGCAGTACTTAAACTTTTTACTTTCTATTAAAAGTTAAACAAACTTCTATCCAAACACTTTTCTACCGCACACGAAGTAAGCAAAGTACAAGGTTTAGTGGCCCAAGTCAGCGAGATCAATGAGATGCAGATGATCAGAGGGAACATCTAAACAGAAACACACCGTAGGTTGACAACAATTTGATTCAAAAGTGCTATAATTAGAATGTTACGAAAAAAAAGTGAGGAATATATATATGCAATAGGGGTTTGCATTAGACTATGGGAAGAAGCTGATATAGTCTGTTTCAAAACCTAGACTACATTGCCGGCCTCATACGATTCGCGGAGTTGCAAAATTTGCCTTCAAATTCACTGGAGGTGGTGGATGGTCGCGCGAATGTAAATGTTTCAAAACGTTGTAAAGATACAGGAATCTGTTCCTGCTAGTGGGACCTTCACGAAGATATGAAATACATAAATATATTTTTATATAGAATAAATACTTAGATGATAGTAAAACTTAACGGAACTAAACGTTAAATGTTTCTGTCAATTTACCAATAATACAGCTGGTAACTTGTTTTCTTATTTTCTTAATTTCATGACTTAAAGGTTTAAGCGAATAAAACATCCATAAAAACTGGATGATGGAGCTGGAGCTTTCTTCCGACTGAAGTCGGACATCTATATTCTCGACTTTTAGGGTGGACCCGCAGGCGGACTAGGCTTTTAGAGGCGGAGCGTCACAGAAAAGGACAATGCAGTCAGTGAATGGTATTGTTGTAGCCAAAACAAGCAAAACAAACAATGAAAGAATAGTTAGAGACTGTTGGGAAGGACAAAGATTGTTTAAACGAATAAAGATTATGTTTTATAAAGAAGGCCGAGATGGTTTCATAAGCATCTGTGGAACATTTTTTTTTGTATAATTGCCGTAGTTTCTTAAAAAAGCATAAATATAGTCAGCGCCAAGAGTAATGATGGAGTGTTACTTACGTTTGTTTAGAGAATATTGCGTAAATTTTCGTTTTTCGAAGATTTTCCTGGCCATTCTTAAGGGGATTCTTTTGCTACACTCCATCATTACTCTCGGATCTCACAATAGCAAAGCAATACTTACTAGCAACAAAGAAAAATCTCATGTTTCTATGTCTCTGTAACATTTACAATCGACATTTGAAGATCCAAAAGGGAATATCCTAAAAAAAGAATGCAAATCTCAATAGAATCTACAATCTTTTAATAAGAAATAAAGACATATTGAAATCTTCACGAAAACACACGTGAAATGTTTTAAAAGACATTGTGAAAGGTAAAGCCATAGCTTATCGTTGGGACACCCTTTGATACCGGTGCTGAAACCAGATTGCTGGCTTGAGGCAGCCGACTATACCGAATGTTTTCATATTTTCTGTTAAGCATTTTTTTCTGTGAAAGGTGGAATTTATTTGCGCCGAATGAGTCCATATTAACTACCCAACGAGAATTCACTTTCCTCATATGCTGAAACATTTACATTTGAAGTTGTAAAACACCGCAGCGGTAATACAACTTCATATATTATGCAGCATAAGTTTAAATCTTTTAGTAGCTCCGGAGAACAGGCCCCAAAACCTAACGGAACTGTTCTAAAGAAAATGTTAATGACGAAACTGTAGTTAGCTTGCTGGGAGACCCTTTGGTATCGGTGTTGAAACCAGATTCTCGACGGCTTATATACAGCCCGCTGTAACCGATGTTTAAAGAATAGGTTCAGTTGCCAAGGTCAAAACTGCTTTTCTGCTTATTCGATTGCAATAATCTTCCACTCCCGAGTAACCTTCAGCCAATTTTGAAATTGAATTAGATAGATGGCAAATAAAACTAATAAAGAGACTTTAAAAAGTTTGTAACCAATGATGTTCGGTCGACTTTGTAGATGGAGACATCGTTATGGGAATGTCAGAGGATTTCGAAAATGCGACAAAATGGATCTTCAGGTTTTATAGCAACCTCGACGGATGGACTTTCGTGGCAAATTTTTCTTTTAGTTATACCCCATTGTTAGTAGAGATTCCAATGGGTTTCAGTACGACCAACCCTTTCTACTTAACAATCTTGAAATGCTTTCATTATATATATCTTCTATTATTCCACATTTATATTCACCATACAGAATGAATGCTTTGTGAACAACTAATAATACAAAAAGCTAGATCACTTCCCTGGAATACTAATTTACATTCAGATTTAATATGTTTCTTTTATTGATAAATGCTATACAACAGTTCAAAAGTATCAATCAATGCTGCTCTATTCAATTTTTATAGTTTCCTTATTAGTGGGCAGTTCCTGCTCTGCCGGACCAAGGTTACCAACTCATAAAAATCCTTAAAACATTCACTTTCAGGCAAAAGGTCCTACAGTTCACTCCACACAATGACCAGGATTTGAAGGCAATCACAAACATAAAGAAAGTATTGGTTTATGAGGTAAGTTCATGGTAAGAGCTAACACAAATGTTACAAAATTTGTTAGAACGAATAGATAAAATAGTCTGTAACAAGAAAAAGGCTGCAAGGTGCGGTGTTAAATCAGGGCTTTCGCAATTACGTATTTCGGTTTTATGAAATCAAACAATCGCAGAAAGACACCATGGTATTTTTCTAGTAGCAAGCAATAAATTGCGCTTCTAATCATACCAAGAACATCTACTTTCGATGAAAATTGAGCAATTTCTG
>JAQGAV010002459.1:0-15670 GCA_034691345.1 Phasmarhabditis papillosa
CGTACTTGCAAAGTACAATATTGAACGGAGAGTAGCCGCCAGATGCTGGCGCGGTGCTCGCAAACGGCGCTCAGACGAGCGTTGAATTATTTACACTCCATCATTACTCTTGGCGCTGACTATATCAAAGAATTCAAAAAGAAAATTGTCCGTTTTTCACTGAAAGAATTCGGAATGTTGAGTGGGGCACCTGTCCTTCATAAACCGTATCAAACCAGCAGATCATTGCTTTCGTCTTATTCCATTATTGGTATTCTTTCACTGAGACCTTAACATAGATGGTTCCAATTAGTGGATTAATATGGTGATATTCAGAAGATGTACTGATTAATGTTACAGTTAGAATAATCATGATATTATTTAATATAAAACACATTCTTTTCTATTTTTATTTCAGGAAGAAAGCGGATTCGAATTCATCGAAGCCAGCAGTACAAGTTGAGACTGATCAAGACTTTGCCCATACTGTCTTTGAGAAGATAACTGCAAACAGCAAGCCGGCAGTAGTTAATGAGAAACAGTCAAAACTAAAGTGGAAGGTTTGTATTAAAAATATTAATCGATAAACTTTAAATACTATAAGGATCGAATAAGAAGCTTAGTCAAGTAGTTAAACTTCATAAGCTCATTTAGTCAGCGGACCGATCGCTTGCAGCTGAAGGTCTAATAAATTCAAATTAGAGCATAGATTTTCTCCAATTGTTTAATAAACTATAATAAATTTGCAGTTCGTACCGTAAGCTCTTGCAAGCGATTAGTCCGCCGAATATAGTAGTCTGGAACACGACTTTTTTTTCCTTTTTTGCTCTGCTATGTACATATTTTGCCATCAGTTTATCCCAAATGATTGTTAAAGGGACCCACAGGGAACATAACTGGGAAAAACAGAACAATTCTGAATTTATATTTCTTGTAATCACCTTTAAAAGTACCTAGACATGGGTTTTTAACATGAATATGTCTAAACCCATGTCTACGTATCTTTATAATAGTTCCTCTTTAGACACATATATTTTTATTAAAGTACCTTACTAAAATGGCTCTTGCAGGGTGGCTCTGCACCACAGAGTGAGAAGGACACCGAAGCGGCAAAAACCGCAGATGCAACAATGTCGGCAAAAGACACTGAAGACAGCAACAAAAATAATGATGATGCTGAAAATCAGCCGACCATCTTTGAAGAGGTAAACGAAGACGGAATTAAACAAGAATATTTGTTGTTCTAATTGCATAACCTTTCCCATCGGTGATGAAGTAGATTGAAACAGTTTAGATATAAGCCAGGGAGTTAATACACTTTAAATTTCTTAATCTATGTATGGTCTGTATCAACAATTAGGTTTCGTGTGCAGTATTCAGGAAAGCAACAGTGTTATATAAACAACAATACAACATAGGGGATTGTAACACACTGCTCAAAAGTACATTTCTTTTTATCAGGGCTGGCAAAAGTGGGGGCCGGCCCGGCCCCACTTTTGTATCTCCGGCCCAGCCCCGGGAAATTACATATAAAATATTCACAAAAATAAAAAACATGTTTTTTTTATTTCTGTCTTTTTTTATTTATTAAAAAAAAAAAAAAAGTTTCTGTCCAGGATGCTGTGCTTTATATCTTGTTCATGACGCATACTTTATAATATGTTTACCAGTTGTCTGAAACAATAAGTTCAATATAGTTTTAAATGTAGTTTAACATCCATCCGGCCCTTTCTAACTACTAATAAACGTTTGTTAAGAGTTTTAACTAAATCTTCTGTTTTTAGGTTGATGGCCCCCGACGACCAGCAGTTGTTTATGAAAAACCAGCCGCACTTCAATGGAAGAAGCCAACTCCAGAACCAACGGAAAAAACAACTGACATTACAAACGACGGGGAAACGGTAAATAACCTCCGGCTGGTGCTGAATAACCGCGGATCGTGCCTACCGGATCCGGCCGCTTAAGACTTTACCCCTGGTGGAAATGATTGCCAGAATTCCATACCAGACAACTGAGCACATACCTAAAAACTTAGGCTGAAAAGAATGTCAATTTTCTTGAGATCTCATTAAACGGATTAATATAACACTATGAAAGTGTGTATTCACATCAATAATACTTTTAAGGGTCAATTCGAACAAGCTGCTGACCCAAATGCTCAAGCAGGATCAAGCCCTAACAAACAAAAAGGACCAGTGAAGGATGTGAACTTCATGATTGCATGCAAAGTAAGAAAAAACATGCAGTTGATTGATTGTTTATTTATTTCACAAAACAAGAGTCTCTATAGCAAAGCAACAACGATTCCCATGAATCTGTCTTCGGGGGAATTAAAACGATCGTTTATACCTCTAGATTGGTAGACAAACCTTCTAACTACTGATCCACCCAGTAATAACTTGTTATCAAAAACTTTCGTATTTTCAGCTGATGATTCAAATTCGTCAGTGCAATATTATGGAGACAATTCTGATGGATTCGGAAAACGCGATTCTCAAAAAATTCTTCGAAGAACAAATGGAAAATCCAACCAATACCGTAAGTAACAAAAGATGATATTCTTAAAATATACGAAAGCAGAACTATCCATTGAAATAAAATGTTCCTGAGCAATGTTGCGAAAGTAGACTAGGCCTAGTATGAAGCCACAGCCCTCTAGATTTAAGAGTTTTTTGTTTAGGTAATTGAACTTCTTCACAAATCAATCGATCTTTGTTATGAGAAAATAGTATTTCATGGTGATCAATATGATATTTATTTGGACGCTGATACCTATATTTTCATAAAAAATAAGGATTTGGTAGCGTTCTTAACTATTTTTAAATAACTTTGTTTATATTCTAGGCTAAATCTAAGTGTCTAGATGTCCTAATGAAGGTACCGGATTGTCTTCCGCTGAGATGGGGAGGCAAGAATGTTGGAATGCAGTTGTGTGGTGAGAAATGTTTATTTGTGACTATGGAATATGGTAGAGACCTAAACTGAAATAGTTTATGTTGATGATTGTGATGATGACCATTGGTGGCTCTGTTGATAACTATTTTCATTTTATTTTTGATGTTAAAACCTTTACAATTATAGTTAAAAATGAGCAGGAAAGTTGGAAAATGAAACTTATTTTTGACCATATTAAGGGCTAGGTCGGGTCAAGAAATATTAATCACAAGACGGCTCATTCTCCCGCTGCCGATGGGTTGTTGAGGACTATGTATTGTCTGTTTTCAAACCTACGGTGCGCAAGCCGTTGCAAACAACGGCAGCGGGCGCGTAAATTTACTGAATTGATTGCCTGGGTATGATGTGCGTTCTTAAGTTCATTCTTTTCATGTAATTATATTCACAATTTTTATTAAATTATTCATAAATTGAACTAATTAAAAAGGTAAACATCTTCAGCGGTCAATTAATTAAATTTACGCGCCCACTGCTCTTGTTTGCAACTGCGCGCGGACCATAGGTTTGAATAGAGACATCAATATGAGCACTGATCCTAAACTTAATAATTAATATTAAGAATAATACTATTAATAATATTAAGAAGATATTGAAGACGCAGCTAAGATTGTGAAACAGGCAAACGATGAAGTTAAACAGTCGAAATCAAAGATGGCGGTTAGTTTAATAAAGCACTTAATTAACCAAAATAGGATAAACGAACTTTACAAATCAGGGAGATTATTATTATACCAGGGCTGGGAATTTCACGGGCCGGCCCGAGCCGGGGCCGAAAGTGTGGGAAGGCGGCCCGGACGGGGGCCGAAATTTTGAGCAGGGATAATTTTTATGATAAAATCGGCTGTTTTAGGTGAATATTCTGATAAATAGTATCAAAAAACATCAATAGGTAGTGCTCGCTGCACTCATTATTGTTAATGCCAGAAAATAGCACTGAAAACTAACTTTTTTGAAGAATATCAGCTAAAAAAATATAAAATAGACTAGGGCCGACGGGGCCGGCCTTCTCCCAGCCCTGGATTATACATTGTTGATTTATATTAAGTTCAGTAAGAATTGAGAGTAATAACCTCTCTTGGAAAATCCTGTCGGACTATGAGCTTTGCTTTGCCATTACGGCGCCAGTACTTATTGTTAACCACGGTTTCTAGTTCCACTATTCAATTGCTAGAAGAGTGTGGGCACTTTGCGGGCAACTGCGGTGTTAAAACGGCCCGTCTCTTCTCGAATAAATGTTTTTGTTTTAATTTAGGCTCCAACAGAAGGTGAGAATGGATGGACTCCAATGCTAAAGGAAGTTGCTGATGACAAGAATACAAAGGAAAATGAACCTAATGCAGGTGCCAATGAAGAACCTATACTAGCAGTACTAAGTCAAAAAGACTGGTTTTTTTCAAAACCAAGACGGCACGCGCAGTGATATTTTTTCTTGGCAAATTTCTAAGTTTCCATATGCCAGTCTCTGAAAACAGTCATTGAAGGCACTAACATTTTCATTTTAGAGAACAACATTTCTGATCCGGACAAACCAAAACCAAAGAAAGTTCGTAAGAAGAGAATTCTAGATATTTCCGCTAGGGAAGAGGCATCTGCTAGAAAAGAAATGGAGATGCGAGAAGAAAGGGACAGACTTATTGCAGCTAATAAGGTAATATAAGAATATAAGCCCGGCCGGCCCGTCAAATTACCAGCCTTCGGTAGATCTTTATAGAACACAGCCAGTGATAGAAAGGGGGCATCTCGCTTCCAAATGGCTTGGCACTGAACATCAACAACTGAATTTGCTACCTTCATTTTCGTTACGGCACGACAAGCCCTGTGACACTTTCATAAAAACCTATAATATCCATATTCTGCTAGAAGACACAACTGTTTGAAGAGCAAGTTTGCTCGGCGAAAGTGAAATTTCGTATAAACATATCAATTTTTCATTTAATTATGTTAGTAGGTTATAAAACCTAAAAACATGTATTGCATTACATATCTTTAGTTACAGGAAGCCGAACAGGCCCTTCGACCAATGGTAGCACCGCCTCCAGTCTCTATTCCGCCTCCGACACCAAATCCAAACAAGAAACAGGCGCCTCCAGCAGGAGTAGTACAGCCAACACCCAAGAACAAACAAAAAAAGGAAGATACTGCTGGACAACAGGTTCGTAAGGGAAGAATTAAGAACAAAGTAGCAGGATTTTGACTTTACGGTCCAAGCAACCTTAGTACATTTGGTAGAGATTTGTTTTGGCTAAAAAGTCAAACAATTTGGTCTAGGCACCGTATTAAGACCGACCCAGGTCAAAAGGGTGGAATTTGTGATGTTCTACTTGGAACAAAATTGAAACTTATCTTAAGAGTTGGAAATTTAATATTGCCGCCTTCTTATACAAAAATCACTTCAAATAGAAAGTTCTGTAATCGACGAGTTAGTTTTATTATTATTAACATTTAGCATTTCAAACCTCATAACTACCAATTTCAGGGTGCCCCTATCAAATTGACCAAGACTCAGCAGGAACAAGAAGCTCAACGGAAGGGACTGGCAAACTACTTCAAAGCCCCGCCTCCCGTACGCAAAATGTTCTATTAATATTTTAACATAAATATTTCAGAAGGCTGTAAAGAAGAAGTAGTCGTCAACAAGAACAGTGCAAAAGTAAAAAAATCTTCTGTCGAAAACATTTCAATTGATGTAAATGAATCATTTGCGAATTTTATTGTTTTAGTGTGGGATAAACCCTGGTATGGGATATATAATAACCATTGACCAACGATTGATAACTTACAAGGGAATGGTCCCAACTTAAGTTGGCCTTTACAAATTCGGTCGACGTACGGCGACGGCGATGGGGAATCGGAAAAGAAATGTTTTGCAATTTTTTCCAGCTGCGGCGGAAGTCCTATTTTCGAGAAAACCGGGCCCAAAGTTTTTAACTAGTTCCATGTATACGCTAGTTCTGCGCTAGTGAATGTGTCGTGTTTGATGGTTAGGATGATAATCTTCTTGTTGTTAATCGAGAATGGTTATTATTTTAGCTTAGGAAGCCGATCATTTAAAATGTCATAGCCTCAAAATGCAGTACATTTTCGAACGATTTGGCTTTGTCATTAGGTATACATCCGTATTGAACCCTCGTAGCAGAATCTAATATTTATCTGATATTTATTCCACAAACAAACAAAACATAAACAATGGAGTATTTATATCTAAGTGTTATATAGGAGGGTTATATAAAAACTACATTGAGTATGTATATAATTAACTAGTATAATATATATATGTGAATTCATAAATATAGAGGATGTGTTAAGGCAACGACGTATTTACTCTTGAAAACACTATAGTCGACAGCTAATTCGTTTGTTTTGAGTAAAGTAGCCAAGGCGATTTGGGCGAAAGAATGGTTAATCTTCTCTTTGAAACAAAACTAAAAGAATTGTCGCCAAATTTATAGTTAACCTAGTAGCTGACACTACACATACGTTACCTCCGTCGACCACAGAAACAGGAATATATAACAAAATAAAATAAGATTAAATAAATAGTGTAAAGTTGTGTATGAATATAATAATATAAGATTATAATAAGTAAGTTAATTGTAAATATTGAGAGAAGATAGTATAGTCTGTATCCGCACGGTATCCTAACAGAGAAGCTGTGTTATATTCTATAACAAACAAAAGACCTCAGAGCGCGGTGATATTGCGCATTGAACAATATAATGGAAGTTTAATTTTGAGCCCGAACTAGTAATTTTTGCAACCTTAAACAATACCGCTCTCTGCTGTCTATTTTTTTGGACTACATGATGAAAAATAGGTTGGTTAAAGGTGCATTCATTTTAATCTAACATTGCTTCTTACCAGGATACGCGCTAGAATCCTTGCTCTTGGAACAGACTATCGTTGGAAAAAATATGAACCTGGTTAGTGATTCAAAAACTAATACATTATATATAGGTGAATTCATAAATAAAGCGGATATGTTAAGGAAACGACTTCTTTACTATTGAAAACACTATAGTCGACAGCTAATTCGTTTTTTTAATAAGATTAAATATATAGTGTGAAGTTGTGTATGAATATAATAATATAAGATTATAATAAGTAAGTGAATTGTAAATAATAAGAGAAGATACTGTAGTCTGTATCCGCACGGTATCCTAAGGAAGACACGGTGTTATAATATAAAACAAACAAAATACCGCAGAGCGCGGTGGTATACATTGGCTACCGATATTGCGTATATTTTTTTCTGGACATCATCCATAATAAAACTAGTAAAATAATATTTTTCTGACATAAAACAAAAATTGATGATTAAACGTAGATGTAATAAAGGTGCATTCATTTTAATCTAACATTGCTTCTCTCTAGGATACGCGCTAGAAACCTTGCTCTTGGAACAGACTATCGTTGGGAAAAGTATGAACCTGGTTAGTGATTCAAAAAGGTAAAGAGATCAGTAAACTGGTATACTTAATATATAAGTAAAATGTTAATACAAACAAAACTGTATATTTGATTAGTGATCCATTTGATATTTAAATAGTAGTATGTTATCATAAATGTAGATTCAAGTTGGAAAAAAATAAAGATATGTTCAGTTTAGTGAATTTAAATGTTCTAGATTAAAATTAAGGTAATTAAGTAAATAGTTGAAATTCGGTGGTATCTATCCATATAAAATGAACGGTTGAAGGAGGATGTATAAATATTTAGAGAAAATTATATAATTGATACAAATTTAGCTTGATTTAGAAAAAAATATAATAATATATCAATTTTGTTGATAGTGTATAGCTTATAAAAAGATTGTAAAACTAATATAGATTTAGGAAATAACTTTTAAATGTTTTAAATAATATAATGAAGAAAAGTTTGATTGTGATTGAACAATTGAGTTCTTGAAGAAAATATTTAGTGAGTTGCTGAGCTGTCTAATCTCAAAGAACTAGTAAGAACTAGCGCTTTTGTAACACTTCTTAGATATGTAACCTGTGCGGAAGAAATAATCAAATAAGCCTTCATTTTCCGTCGCTGGAGACGAACAAAAGTCAATGTTAGTCAATTCATACAAATTAGGATTAACTTGGGGTAATTGATCAGCTTCCAGAGAAGCTTTGTAAGATAAAGGAAATCTCTCATTTTGTGGATTTTCTGGGTTGCTAGGGTCGAATACTGACTGCGTATAGTTTGGAGTGAGTTGACTCCAATGTGTTGGTGAAGCGTAATTGGTTAAACTATCCTCTGGGTTGTCTTGGGTATTGACAAAGTAAGGAGGATTCACTATTGGTATCTGATGAGAGTAAGCATCGATTCTTGGAATATCAAAAGTATAAAGTGGATCTGTTATAATGACATCTTGGGCATTCATGTTTATAGCCTTGATATTAATGACATGTCCAAAATTATTTGGATAAATAACCGCTGGGTTTGGTTGACTACATAGTAGTTCTTGATATTTCTCACATTCAAATACGTGGGATTCGTCCATTGTTTTGTCGATTATCATAGGTGCTTCAACTGCGGCAGTTTCATGGATAATTGTTTCCATATCGGCGTTCTCCAACTCGTGAGAATTACTCCACATATGATGTTGATTAACAACCTGCAATTAAAAGATTTTCTATTAACCAAAAGTAAATTCTCATACCGAATAAAGCCTTTCTTCTTGGCTCGCTATGCTTGATGGTGCACTTGCTTCCAAATCTGGAAGTGATGGGGAACAAGTCCTATCCATAAGAAGAGATTCGGATGGTTGTTCGTAACGGCAGAGCCCCTGATATTGCACTTCTTTTGCTCCATAACATTTCATTTGAATCAGGCTTGATGAATGTGGTAGATCAGTAGGTGGTACGTTTACTGGAGTTGTCGGCTTTAACTTATTGTTTCTTTTTTTGGATGAAGCTTTGCCATCATTTATCCTCGGAAGATTTACATTTTCGTATTCACTTCCTACACGCTGAGCATAATGTATTAGGTCTTCGTAAGACATGCTTAGTCGTTCACAAATCGCTTCATGGGTAGTGAACTCATATCCTCTTTTCAGTCCTAAATACGCAATATCTTCAATATTGAAACTAAATTCAATTGTTACCTTGGATTTTTTCAATCACGGGCTTATCGTCCCTCTTCTTTGCCTGATTTATATAGTGTTGAGAAGATAGGCCTCGCATTCGATTCTTTACTTCTACTATGCTGATAAGACAATCTTTCCATCTCACGCCGGGATCGTCGGGTTTCTAATGAATAAAGTTAACTACAATGTTTAATTTCCGTCCAGTGGATTATCTGAGATTGCACCAGGTATATGTTGTATACATACACCTGAACCAGAGCTGTTAAGCCGGCCTGGGTTCCAAATCTGGGCCGGGCCGGGCCGGGCAGTCAGCCGCCTGTAGTCAATAAGGTAAATGATGAACCTTTACTATGGAGCGAGAGGTCGCGGGTTCAAATCCACCCCGAACCATTATGTTTTGTTATTTTTCAATGAGTTCCTTGTGCTGAGAAATGGGTAATTCAAAAACAAAATTTTCAAAAATACCCAAAATTTGCTTATTAATTCCTGGAAAACAAGGATCTTGCAGAAAAAGCCTTGAAAACCATCCTGCCCCGGCCCGGTCAGGCCCAGGTGCAAAACTGTTGGCCGGGACAGGTTAACAACTCTGGAACAAGCCCACGAACCAGTCATCATCTGGCATTCATAAATTACAAAACAAGCTGGTTTTGCTCTGTAATTTTCTTTAAGTTTGCAGACCTAACCATTATTAATTAGTTTATTTTCTTACCAAAGTCGGTTCTTCTCGTTCCCATTTTCGCTTCTGAAACTCCGTAAAAACCACACTTTTGTCTGATATTACGAATTTTAGTCTATCTCCAGTCCATCTAATATACGGTTCGAAATTATGACTCATAAGTAGTTCTAGTATGAAATGCCAAAGTATAAAACGAGTGTCTGCAAATATGCAATAAGTTATTCAAACGAAGTATACATGAAGTATAGTCCTTTTAAAAACTAGACCTCAAGCGCCGTTGGTAGTTAACGTGCCGCAATAACGGGCTTTCTAAGGGAATTGCTCTCTGAATTGAGAGCCCGGCATCACGGCCCGTTAACTACAAATGGCGCTTGAAGTCTGGCTATTAAAACGGACCATTTTATGTGTTATCAAAGGCAAATGAATGTTAAATTTTGTCGGAAAACAAACTGTCAATTTACTAAATTGGGAACTTTAAACTGAACTTATTTAATACTAACCTTTCTTCCTTGATTTTCTAGGAGTTAATGTAATGCCTTCTTTCTTATTTTTATGATTAACTTTCATATTCTTCTTGCATCTTTTGTCTGACTTAACCATAATTGTATTAGTTTCGGTCTTAAGATTATATAGTATAATACTTCCGCTGTTTTAAAAATATTATACCCAGTTCTCTGAAAACAGTATTGAGAATACACAAAAATGAAATATGTAAGCAAGATTGATTCTAATTTCATCAAATCAAGTAGTAACATAGTTTATATTAAGAGTGCTAAAATATTAAATAGCTGGCTAATTTATGAACAACAGTTAACAAATTGTGTAGAATTCATTGGTTTAAAACGTCGTGTTTACAACTGATAACGCCGCAATCATAGGATGTAGGGGAACTATGGCTATTTTCCAAAAAATTACTGTATATTTCGCTATGAAACCGTGCTAGGTCTGTGCGAGCAACAGTCTAGGGCAAAATAAACTATTTCCGTATCCCATTTGATACAATAATCACCAGGGATAATCATAGGTATAAACTCAGTGCTGTTCATGTGAATAGCAACTCCCAACCTGGAGTCAGTCGTTATTTTCCTGGGAGTCTTGTTAAAGTAGAATGGGGAATATCCATGAAAAATAATTACAATCATCAACCTTTACCTTTTTTCGGATTAAGCAGTTCGGATCCATATATATTCGTTTAGTTTATTCACGACATGATGAACCTTTCGTAGTATGGACAATTGAGAAAAGTATATATTTTATTTTCGGAATTTCCCGAGAAGAGACAACTTTTTCCAGAATTACTCCTTAGGAACACTCTGCAGCTGCGGGGAGTCAAACACACGACCAAGGATTGCTGCTGAATTTAGAGACCACTGCTGTAACCATTCGGCTATAGAAAGCCGGATTAAAAATAAAGACCAATTCCATCTGATATATTTGAATTTTCTGCTCTAAAATTTTCTTTTTTTCATAATATAGGATTTTTGCACTAAGTTATTTATTATTATTGCAAGATCATTTTTGTCCGCTCTGTTATCACTTTTGCAGCATCGCAAGACGATTGCACAATCAATAATAATAGCATATGTTTGTTGAGACTTGAAAAAAAACAAAGACTACTATACCTATTTATTCAATAAATAAAATAATGAATAGATTATTATTACAACCATTTACAGAGTTATAAACGTACAGGATGAATACAATTCTATTTGGTTGAATTTATATGAAATATTATGAAAATATTAGGTATACAAGTATACATTGTTATTCAACTTTTAATGTTGTAACCTTACGGTTTATACTTATTTTAAAAAGTTTTCATATGACAACGAAAATGGTAGTCAATATGGTGCGCAAAGTTGCAATTAGACTTGAAAATTAAAGTTTTCTTTTTGGGGTTTTCTTCTTAATCAAACAAGTATTGATACAGTTCCTCAACACTAACAACATCCCAATCCTCAATACCTTGAAGATTTAAGTAGATTTTCGGCTGGGATGGTGGTTCAGTATGACTACACTGCTCGAGGGTTAGGTTATCACAAGCTGAAATGTCTGAGGGGCTGAGCTCACAGAGAACTCCAGTAGCGTTGGTAGAATCGACAGGAATTATTGGAGAACTACCAAGGTTAGTTTCGTTGGTTAAAGGTTGATTTGAACTTTGGTTGATTACTGAGTTATAATTGTGGTGAGGATAAACAACCCCGGTAATAAGATTGGGATGATTCTGGGCAATCGGCTGAAGTAAGTGTACATCATACTGAAATGATGAAACAGGCCCATAACGTGGGTTTAGCTGAGAATCACAGAAGTCGTTTTGTTTATCTGTGATATCGTAGTTCCATCCTGGCAGAACAAGTTGTTCAACGGAGTCGCTAACCGGACAGGACTCATCATTTGAATAGATGAATGGTGGACGAAATTGCGTATCCGGAATGTTGCAGGTTGTTGTGTACAGCGTTTCTAGAATTAAAAAACAAATAGTTATTTATATTTTCAAACAAACCTTTTATTTTCTTTCTTCGGGGTTCCATGTGGCAATCCACTCTCCGAAATTGGTCCTCGTCGTCCCGAATCCCGACCTTTCTTTTAAGAATATTGCCTGACAATTTGGCAGATTCTTCCAGGTTGTTTATCTTCTAAATGTATTATTATTTAGTTCAAAAACACTTTTCCTACCGAAGTTGAACATTCTAATTCTTCTGGAAGTTGAGTTTGGTGTGGATCAAAGTTCGTAAGTGAATTAGAAATCCACAGTTGCCGTAAGAAACGCTTCTTTGGTTCAAAGTTCACATTTTCCTTTGAAATATCAGCAATGTTCCAATTCTGTGGTGAGTATTGCTCCTAAAACAACATTATTCTATTAAATCAAACATTTTCTTACCGAAATTAGCTGTCTGTTTTGACTTAGTTGCCCTTCTGGGCTTTCTGGAGGCGTGCCAATCCCAAAATTTGGCGGCGATGGATGGGATCCAACATACTGCTGCTCCAGAAGTATCAATACTGATGTCGACTTCTTTCCGTTGATTTTCTTATTTTCAGTCTTTTCGTTGGATCCATTCTTGGATTTCTTGGTTTTATTGTTTCTTATGCTGCCAATCTTTGGATAATCGTATTTGCTTCCGACATCTCGCGCATATTTAAGAAGTTGTTCAATAGGCATTTTCAGTTTCTCACAAAGACTTTTACTTGTTGTAAACGAATAACCGCCAATCATTCCTTAAATATAATATTAATTAAAACTAAATAAAGTTAAAACCTTTTATTTTCATTATCCATGGTTTGTCAGTTGTTTCGGGTTTATCTTTGCGATTATAATTCTCCGAGCGTAGTCCGCGCATTCGGTTGTTAACATCATCCTTATCAACCAAACAATTTGACCATCTAACTCCAGGATCTTCACCAAGCTATAAAGTATTAATTTAAACAAGGAGTTTATAAAAACGTTGTATATTTACAAATGAGATGAGAAAGAATCTTCTCTATACAAGCCTTCTTAACAGAATGTTTTTGCAATACGGCAGTATATAGAAACTTTCTTGTGCTTACCGGTGTCGGCTCCGCTTTTAACCATTTTCTTTGATGAAACTCCGTAAAAACTACGAATCCATTTATTATAATGAATTCTAAATCCTTGCCAGTCCATCGAATGTACTGTTCGAATTGAGGTTTCATTAGTAAATCTAGTAGAAATATCCAAAGAATATGATCATTTGCTGAAACAAAAAACATTAAATAATATTATTTTTATAACAAACTCACGTTTATTATTGAATATTTTTGTCCTTAAAGGACTTTTTTTGGCTTCAGAATTACGGGAAACTTCCATCTTGATCCACTTCTTGTATTAGTTTATACCATATAATATTAGACTGATTGTCCCAAATCCGAAGAGGAAAACCCCTAAAATATGTAAATATTTAAAATAAACAAGTTTATTATAGAATTAAAGTGTTTACGAGTTGTTTGACTTGAATTTTCCATTTTGCCGCCAATTCGATCGTTCAGTAAAACTCCTTATCAGGGTTTAGTCATCATTTTGTGTCTAAAACTGAGCTCTCAGATGAAAAATACGAAAACTCGAAAATTATAGAAATATAATAAAGTAGTTCTAAATATTATATAATCAGAAATATTAGATTGAATGAAACGTCTAAGATTTTCAGAAGATTCTAAATATGCAAAACTATTCAACTATTTTGTGAACTATAAGTTCGTTAGTAACCGTTTCTTATTTCAAAACACTTAAATATAAATAAAAGTTACCTTATTCAAGAAACTGACTTTAATATAAATAAAGATTGCAAATAAATATAATTGTTTCGCCCCCTTTTTCGTTTTCTATTTTGCTGATAACGAAAATCACCGGAATTCAAAAGGAAATGGCGGGAATTGAAAAATAAAAGTCAAATGGCTCGAAAAGTTCCAAGGTTTATGTTTATCATTTGCAAAATCAAGTTAGAACTATAGAGTCGACACAAATAAAAGTTGGAGGCGAAGCATAAATCATTTGAACTAACCTTGTCTAGACTCTTTCCAAATAGAATCCAAATTCTTCGAAGCCCAAAGAATATAGAACAAAGAAAATAGAATATATACTCAATCGGATGATTTGAAGAAGTAGAAAACCGGGAATCTTAGCACAATCCCTCAAAGAGAATCTGATACCTCCAGGTCTATGGATAACCGTATTGGATCTAGAAAAGGGACATCGATCTGGGGGACATCGATCTGGGGGACATCTATCTGGGGGACATCGATCTGGAGGACATCGATCTGGGGGACATCGATCTGGGGGACATCTATCTGGGGGACATCGATCTGGGGGACATCGATCTGGGGGACATCGATCTGGGGGACATCGATCTGGAGGACATCGATCTGGGGGGCATCAATTTCTATAGGAGACATTCCATATGTTTGTGTTTGTGTGCACTCTATCCTCAACCTAATATCTTGTCTATTTTACAGTGATAAACGTTGTACTTCAAAAAAATATCAGGCCTTCTTATGGGTATGGCCCAGGTTACTTCCATTCAATAGCTTACGAAAGTTGAATTTATGAAGTTTATTTCTCCGCAAACAATAAACATATAGTCCGTCTTAGCACATTTATTATTACTGAATAAGCTTTTTTAGTCTGTTTCTTGTTTATTTTTCGTTTTTCTTTACTTCTTTGCTACTGGCTTCGCTAATTCTTCATCTGCTACGGTTGGAGCCAAATCGAGAATGGACGTCCCACCAACGGTCGTTGTACCCGGTTTGCAGTGGTTTTCTTGCTGAAAATAATCAATAAAAGGGAATATTGATTGGTTAATTAAATATAACTTTTATTTCCCGTAAGCGACAAAGCCCCAACCAGACTAATCAAAAGATAACACCAAAGAAGAGGCCCATATTTTGGGGAAGTTGGCCTTCAGCGGGCGGGGCCTGACGTCCTAGGCTAGTTCCAATAATGTTGCCTCATTGTCGACTAAGTTTTAGTGTAACGGTTAACAAATTAGCCGGCACCGCCTTTTTCCATCTTGATTTATTCAATCAAAACTAACCAGTTGACCCCAGGAGCTTTTGAATTCATCAATGGTGTTATTGTCGTCTTGGGGGGCCAAAAGTCCTAAAGATTTTACTGTTTTAGATATGAGAAAAGATAAGATTTAACAATACACATTATAAATTTAATTTTAAATTAAGGTAACCTTCGAAAGTGAACTCATCTTCGGATCGGTGCCCTTGCTTGTTACCGACTAACCACTACCCTTTTTAACTAAATTAGAATAAGCTCCGCCTCCAATAACTCACCATCCTTAATCGCCTTTTTTATAAGATTTTCTTTTGATTTCACAGTTTTTGGTCCTTTTATTTTTGCTGTATTTTTCATCTTCGATTGCGCCATCTTTGAAGGAACCATCTTTGATTTTTCTTTAGAGTTTTTCTGAAGAAAATTTTTATAAAATAAAGTTATTTCTGTATTATTATTTTATTCATAT
>JAQGAV010002460.1:0-15668 GCA_034691345.1 Phasmarhabditis papillosa
ATATATATATATATCGGCCTTCAACCAGATTCATCACTTTAATTGCTAATAATTTCGGTCTCAGCACGATTTCTCAATCAAAGGTCGAACCATAATACTAATTCCTTATTCAAAGACATAATATTCATCCTTGATAAAAGATAATTCGTATTCATTTTTCCAGGTACCTTATGAACTCTGTAAACCATCCTAATCGCTATATTCTTTGTAAGGAAATAACAAGCAAAGATCTACAGAATAAATGTTAGTTTATATATGACAAAAGAATAATAATGTTATTTTAGTATATTTAGCTAATTTTGCGTATATCTTTGTTTTGTAAAACTTTCATAGCCATTTTCAACAATATTCCTTTTGAACACTGCATTATTACTCTTCAAACATACTATACCTATATTCTCAATACTATAATACTTTGTATATTTAAATATGTATATTTATTATTATTTTATTAGTCTATTTCGGCTGGTTTATCATATTACTGATGTTGAATATGATTCTGTGCTCTGTTCGTCTTTCTGGCCACAGAATATTCCGGAATAAGACCGCCAAGGCAGTTATGTCATTATTACAGTTAATTACACTAACAACAGCTCTTTTTTGTAAGTTCTTTTAAAGTAAATATAAAGTAGAAGTTCTAGAAACCTTTTCTATGATTGCTATTTACATTATTTTGCTAGAAAAGACAATTCTTTTAACAAGATTAGACATTCTTTAGAAACAAAGTTAAACAAAAACAGTTTTGTGCAAAACTGATTCCTAAACTGTGTTTCACTAATAAATAATGATAATATTAAATATATATTTATGTAAAAATTAAATAATAAAATATAAAATCTTTTTCAGTACTAAAACGGGATCATCTATCCTCCGAATCATTTCTATTCGGCATTAATCCTACTGTCTACAACAGCTCTCTTACAGAGTTTCATCTTCCGTGGAATTTATCATTTGCCAAAATAGCCTCTATTGGAATTATTTTGTGGAAAATTGCTCATTTTATAATTGAACATATGAAACCAGAGGTAATTAATAATATTTAGGATTATTAATTTGTGGATAACTATAAACAAAATACATAGTCTGTAGAATAAGTTCCAGTATTCTGGAGAGAGGGGGTGTTAAATTATAATGATTATACTTTTGAAGGCGCTCAATTCATTCTTCTTTATATAACACCGCCTATAGCTCTTGCAACTGACAATATAAGAGCTGGTTATCCGGCCCGGCCTGACCTCCAAAATTTTATGCCGGGCCGGATTAGCTGTATATTCGCGGTAACCAACTATGAGGATAATAATACCGACTGGAGGATGACTATATTTAACAAAATGAATATAAGAACGGCCAAAGCACTATCATCTCTTTAATACCTATGACGGAACGGCTTGAAACGGGCCTAAGTACTAATAATACGATTATAAAAGTATTTTAAATATTCGAATATCACTTTTTCAGGCTAAAATCGGTGCTAACTCGATAAATGTGACCTTCTTTGATTTTTCTAAACATTATACAAGAGCAAATGATGAACAGAAACCACACGATGAAAATGAATAAAAAGAGGAATAAATAAATGTAAATAAATAAGTCTAGATAAGATATTTTTATTGTTTTTAATGTGTAAAACAATGGTTTATATATATATTTACATATTATTTGGAAGTTGTAAACCGAAAGTTGGACAAAGGGAACCTTTTGTAACTAAGTTTTTGGGAATGAAAATCAAGCCCGAGATTCCACCTCACCATTATCTATAAACATTGACAATAGGGAGCCAGGAGTCCATTGCACAGCACCTGAGGAACGGAGGCGGCGAAGCAGAAATTTGCCATAATTCTTTCTTCTAGGCGGATTCGAACCATCGACCTCGAGATTATGAGGCAAAGCTTCTATCCACTGGGCCAATCCGCCCCTTTTGGTTGTTGGTGAAATATTTTCCGTTTTTTTATTAATACTTTCGGCATAAATAACTTAACTTACCTATTATTCGTATACCTTATTTATTATGTTTAAAAAAGAACATTTTAAAATAGGTGATCAATCCCTTATATAACCACACATAACCCCTCATCATCCCATTTCTTTTAATCATCCATTCTAAACAGTCTCTGTCCCCTCTTCTAAGCATTGTTATCCATAATCTATATGTTAGCATGCTATATCTATCTTTTTATTCTTTTCCCATAAATGTTTCTTATCTTTTTTGACACCGTTGCTGTCTTCTCCGAATCCTGTTTTTTGTCGCTCCGCCCCCTCGAACCTGTCCTCAACAAGTATTCAGCTGTCACTTTTGAGATTTCAATTCAAAAAGGCTATTGTTACAGAAGAAAGTATCATTTTTATACAATTTCTTGGTCTTTTTATTCTTTTTTATAAATATTTTATTATAGAATAATGCCGGACGGAGCTTCGATTGCCACTTTTCTTTCAATTTCAATCTCAACAGGAATTATAATTGTGTGTGGCGTATTTGTTAACTCAATTTACGATGATATTAATACTTTTTATGAGGATTCTATGATTCATATGAGCGAATTTCAGGTAGGAAATAGTCTTGTAGGGTATAATGAATAATCTAGGATTATGTTTAGAGAATTGCCAATAATGGAATGGTTGTTAATTCATTATATTATGATAGATTACCAAAAGAAACAAACAAATATGTTTTTATCCTTTTAAACCGGTTATTCTAGTCAGATAGCTGGACGCTGGCAGTTAGCCAAATAGGCTAACATGACGATATCCAAAGGGAAACTGGTTATTTAGTCTGTATCTGTTATTAATCTTAGTATTCTAGAAAGAGGCGGTGTTAAATAAAATAATTGCACTTTTGAATAAAGAGATCCCAGTTCATCAATCTTTCATTTATGTTTTATAATACCGCTGCTCCATAAGAATTGATATCGATAAGAATAACTGTGCTGTAAACCTAATTATTTATGCATATCATAGTGTTAACAAACTGAACTTCTCTGTTGAAAATGGCCGGCCCGGTGCGGTCTTTAGCTTCGCTCTACCTAATCTTTTATTACAGTCGTTGACCGATGATGCGTGGACAGATGTAATGACTATTAACAATGGAAATCATGAAAATCCGATTAAAACATTTGAAAAAAGAAAGAAAAGAGACCTAGCACCACAGTGTAGTAAGTTATAGAAATATTAAAATAATATTAGTAGATGACATTTAATAATATAAAAGAATAAATAATTAATATCCTTCTCTTATAAATTTAGATTGTATGGCTGAACATCGTTGTCCACCTGGACCACCCGGTAGACCAGGAAGAGACGGAATTGATGGAGGTTGGTGAATAAAAGGAAACTATATGGATATATGTCATAATTTGTCTAGACTTAATATCAATTATTATGACTTTTGACGCAATTGAAAGAATGCACTTCGTTTTAAATTCATATCTAATAAATATATATTCTCGTTTAACTGGGTTGATTACATTTGGAAATTTCGGGCCCTGCAGTCGGACCCGGATTAAAATATTAGTAAGGGGAAGTTACAAACAAAACAGCTAAATTTCATAAGCAAAATTAACACTCGTTATTACAATAATATATTTATTTTAGTTGACGGCGCACCAGGTCTAACCGGTCCAAACGGCGTTTCTGTACAGTCTGAGGCCTATGCCGAGTTCAGCGGAGAATGCATTCGGTGTCCTAGTGGACCACCAGGAAGAAAAGGAGCAATGGGCAAATGGGGACCACAAGGAACTCCAGGACAACCAGGAGCACCTGGAATTGACGGAACATATGGACTTCCTGGAGCCCAAGGACCACCTGGACAAGATGGAAAACCAGGTATTTGGTGCTACAATTTAATTACCAAAACAATTTATATAGGATCTCCCGGACGGGATGGAACTCCTGGTAAACCTGGGGCTAACGGAATCCGTTACAAGAAGACTCCAGGCAGACCAGGCATGCCAGGTCCAGAAGGACCAGCCGGACCAATTGGAAAGAAAGGAGTAGCTGAAGAAGGACCAGATGGTCTACCAGGTTCAGCTGGAAATACAGGAAAACAAGGAATGCCCGGACCAATTGGACGACCTGGAGAAGTTAGTTTATATTTAACGGGTTTCAGTTATATTATAGTTAACAAGGAACTTCCTAATTAAGTTATTGCATTTTTAAACCAGACTCAATTTATTTAACCTTTTCTTATTCTAGCCCGGTAGTCCCGGCGAGCCCGGCGAGGATGCAGCATACTGTGCGTGTCCAAAAAGAGGCGGTCAATACATAAAGGATTCTCCTTATGCTAAAACCTACACGGAAGAAGGTAGTCAAGGAGAAGCAGCTCAGAAGGGTTTGTGGAGTTTTAGAAGATGAATAACTCTATTATTTGGATGTCAATAGCATTTAAAACGTTTTGCATAATTTGTTAGTTATTAAACCACACTAACTGTTTAAAGCACCCCCATGCCTGTAAGAATCTGATTAGACGAGAGAAAAATGTAATCCAAGTAAAATCATACTTTTAGAAGTTTATGTGCCAGCCGCAGAGACCGAACAAACCTACGATTCTCAAGCAGAGAAGCCAAAAAAAAGACTTAGATATATATAGAAGAATGTAAAATAAATAAACTTTTATATGCTAACCGTTGCATTTCATAGTAATAATGTATATAATAATATTTTTAATGCTTTTATTATAAACAACAGTAAGCTTGCTAGTAGGGCTGGGAAAAGGCCGGCCCGTTGCTCAAATTTTCGGCCCCGGCCCTGCCGGTACTAGTCTATTTTATATATTTTAGCGGATATTCTTCAAAAAAGTTAGTTTTCACTGCTATTTTCTGGCATTAACGAAAAATTATGCATCAAGCTTTACCTATTTATGTTTTTTGATATTATTTATCAAAATATTCAGGTAAATCAGTCGATTTTTCATAAAAATTATCCCTGCGCGGGCCGACTTTTTGAACTGTCGGCCTTCTGCGGGCCGACTTTTTGAACTGTCGGCCTTCTGCGGGCCGACTTTTTGAACTGTCGGCCTTCTGGGTTCGCCTCCCCGTAGCAGCAGAAGTCTCTGAATCCGTGAGGTTCTGAGGTTGTGGGTTCGCCTCCCCGTAGCAGCAGAAGTCTCTGAATCCGTGAGGTTCTGAGGTTGTGGGTTCGATTCCCCGTAGCAGCAGAAGTCTCTGAATCCGTGAGGTTCTGAGGTTGTGGGTTCGATTCCCCGTAGCAGCAGAAGGCTTGGGAAATCAGCAGCTTACTTATTCCATGTTTCTTGTACTCTTAGACTGAATGTCTCTGCTCAGAAAGTTGACAACTGAATCTAATCACAACTGACGATTATGTTATTAGAGATTAATTACGTTTAGAATCATAAATCAGCACTAATACAGAGAAGTAGGAGGGTAGAATAATTATATATGACCATGAACATTAAATTAATAAGCATTTATTATCAAAGTGCACGAATTTATATAAAAACTATTAGTATTAATGGTAGATTACTTAATATTAATAAAAATAAACATAAATATTAGAATAGTAATTGCAGTTAACAACGGACTTACAAGCGACGAAACGAAGTTGTCCTAAAATAACAATCTTTTTATTAGTTTTGTATTTAAAACAAATAATTTAAAGTAGAAAGCTGTAATTACTCATATATATAGTAGTATATAACATAATTCTGTATTAATAATTCAAATAGTGGTAGAGACCTGATTAGAACTGCTTCTTTCCTTCTTCTTAAATAATATATCCGGTTGGAAAATTAGCATAATTACGCTGAAAATAGGACAATATATTAGGGATTCCAAACGAATTTATAATGCTCGGCATGGTTTATAATCCACAAATATCCATTCGTGCCCTTATCTACTCCTCAACATAACTATTATTATAGTCAATAACAAACAAAAGACCACAGAGCGCGGTGGTACACATAGGCTTCCGCAATTGCGTATTTATCTTTTTCTGGATATGATACAAAATAAAACTAGTACAATAATATTTTGCTGATAACAAACAAAAATTGCGCATCGAACCATATAATGAAAGTTTAATTTTACCACAGAACGAGCGATTTTTGAAACCTTACACAACACCACTCACTGCAGACTTCTTTTTGTTATGGACTATACCTGTCAGCTGAATATACAAGTAACCATGCGAATGTATTGCCAATAAAAGATGCCCAAGTAAAAGGAATAATTTCTGTTTTAATAAGAAACGGAAATAGTTTAGTTGTAACAGATACATCGATAACAAAGAGTAAATCCTGTAGAACAGTCTGGAAAATAAAAAGATTTGTATTAACTAGAAGGCCGACAAACCTGGAAGAATAGAACAATGTTCTTTTTAGTTCTATTTTCATTTGATGAACTTAAATAAGTAGCACCTCGACAGCCACCAGTCTAAATAGAACAATTGTAACTACTTCGACAACAAGAAACAACGAAATGGAGAAAATGGAAAAAATTAAGAAAAGGGAAAGCCCCTTTTAAAATTGTTGTTAACTGTGTTTAATGCCTAAAAATAAAAATGAAGACTATGCGACCTACCAGTAACCACGAGCATTTTCCGAATGTAATAACATTAATAATAATAGAAGCTGTAAATATAGCTTCTACAATAGTTCCTTCTGCTTCAAGAGTTGTGCAATGAGCAGGAGTTACAGTCAATCCCATGTAATAAGCATCAAAATTCAATAGACAATTATAAGCTTAAAATAGAGATATTATATTATTATATAAATAAATATATTATTAAAAATAAAGACGAACTTACATCGAATAGGATTACCAGCACGTACAATTGTAACAATACCAAGTAGAATAAGAAAAAACTGCAATTATTTTATTAACTAAAAGTAATAACGGTCTTGCTCTACTTAAACAAAACTAGAGCCCGTCCTCTTCCTGTTTCGCTTAGGCTCACTTCTCCGCACACTTAGATATAATCCCACCGCCAGAATTGGGCCGGGCATGTTAAGGCCGGCCCGCTTCGGCCCTTCTTTCGAGCTACAATCAATATTTTTCCAAGAAAATCAATACCCAAAATTGAAAAAAATCGATATTTTGTAATTAATACACTTAATGTTATTTTCTTGTATATTTTGACCGTCGAAATAGTGTAAAACACTTTTTGTCTTCATTCTCAACATTTCTACATATAAAATGCCCCGGGGCTGAGACGGGAAATTTTCGGCCCGGCCGACCGCTACAATACACATTGCAAATAGACTAGCAACTCACGACTGTAACTGAATTATGACAAATAACTTTATAATAAAAAGGAAACCAAAGGGCAACAAGACGGTTAGCAGCAAGTAATAAACATAACATTTGATTAAACGTATAGATAAAAATTGAAAAATATGAAATCCATGAATTGAATATAAGTGGAAGATAACTTGAACCACTGAAACGTTATTGTCATCATTTTGACTTAATTCATGTGATTTATATATGTGATTTGCGAAATGCAGGACAACCACTTTTCCGAGCCGGTCGTTTCCGAACTGGGCCAAACAGTGGCCGTAGTATAGAAACCTTCGGGTGGGTGCCCGGGCATTTTTAGCTCCACGAGGAGTTGTGGATTGTTTTAACCGGACCGGCTAAAAACAGCCCGGGCACCACCCGGCCGTTTCTATAAGGCCATTTCTGAACGATGTTACTTACGGCCAGTTCGGAATGGTGTAGTTGGGAAACGTGGTTGTCCCCGAAATTGTCAAAAAGCTGTCAGGAAATAACACTTACATAATTGCAATTGGTACATAAAATACTAGTATAATAATTGATACAATAAGGTTACCAATTGTTCTTGTCATACAAATTATATTAAATGTTGAGATCTGCTGATTCTTAACTATACCAAATATAATTAAGGAACAACCCGCAATACCAATACCAAGAATCTGAAATAATAATAGTACTGCACACCCTCGAGCAGGTCGGGCCGGGCTCTGTAGTACTCATATAATAACTTTTAAATAACAAAGAAAGCGTAATTTTATTTTATTACAATGTTAAAAGAAGGTTGAACTCACAACAGTCATTATTCCCGAACATATTATTCTTTGTGTTTGTGATACAATAGAAATATTGTCTTCAGACATCTTCTGTAAGTTAGTGAAGAAGGAATTTCTTAAATAGAATAAATAGCAGCTTCTAGCAGGTCAGATATCTAACAATAAATTTTAACGCAAAGGGTAGTTTTTTGTGAGTGAATGAGTTTATTTAATTTGCGTGTAAAATATTAATTTAACTTCATATTCTCCGCTTAATTCATTCATTTTTGAATTACGCGACAGGAAAATTGGAGTACAGCTGTTTCTCGAAAAGATTATATAGAATCCTGCTTATGTTCAATATTATTATCTACACAGAACCTTACACACAATATTAGATTATGTATATATAGGTCATAAGGATGAACCTATGTTTCATCCGAATAACATGCATGCTAATCAGCGATGTGCGGAATTCCGCATTCCCCATTTTTTGAAAAATGGAGTTCCGCACATCGCTGATGCTAATGTAAGTACGTATTTTCGTTGTTTATATAAAATGAATGCTCTTTATTCACATTATGGACTTACCTTACTGGCAGTCTTCTAATTTTTCTCAGTCTATTAATTATTAATAATTAATACCAAGTTTTCGTATTACCGATTGCTATTAGTTAATAACAGAACTTGTTGGTTTTTAATTTTGGTTAAAAAATGTGTGCTGCAAACCTGCATGTTTTACGCACATATTTCGGACAGTTTCGAGCAACTTCTAAAGACGGCTGGGTCTCGCCGCGAAACCTACAGTAGGACATCTTTTTGGGATTGGACACGATATACGCCAAGGATTGGGCGCTTTCGGTGTGTGTGTGTTGTCGACTGTATGTAACGAATCTACGTCGCACCATTTCGGGATTTATATATTGTTCGGGATCTTGTTATTTCTTGTACATAAATCTTACTTCTTTACCATTTGTTATGTCTAGTAGGATTTGGGGAAACTTCAGTTGATCAGAAAGCTTTAGGTTATAGTTAGCCCCTATGACACTTTCGCTCAGTCTAGGTTAGCATTTTACCACCTGAACCATCGTAGCCCAGGAAATCTTCGGCGTAGTTGTTCCACCCGAGGTTAAATACAGTTAAGAAAAGGGACAACTACGCTGAACAAAATGGTTGAAAATATTTAAAGTTAAAGATAGTTTTTATTAATAAATAATCACGATTAGAGCAATTCGATGACAAATATTATTTTTATATAATTGTAGAGACTTTTTTTTGTAGAGTTCTATCATTATTCTTAATAATAATATCAGGTTGAAATGCGAGCATAATAACACTAAAAATAAGAGTTAAAATCTCTTTTGAACAAAACAAGATAAATAATAAATAATATTATAACTTACCTATCTGCTGCATAAACTAATAACCAGAAAAGTGTTTGACATATAAAAATAGCCCATGAAATAGGAATAATATTGTTTTCCATAATAAAAAAGAAGATTTTAGTTGTGAAGGTCATATCAATAACAAATAATAAATCCTGTAGAACGGTCTAAACATAATATGAACTTAAACCATTTATGATAATTTGAAATTAAAAGTTTTATTTAATTCTAAAACAAACCTGGAAGAAAAGAAAAATGTTTTTCTTTGTTCGATTTTCACTTGAAGAAATTAAATAAGTAGAACCACGACAACCACCAGTCTAAATTTCATAGAACTATAATCATAGACTTTTACAGAGCTCTTCACCCGGCCCGACTTTTCCGGCCCGGCCTACTTTTTTGCACATGGGCCGCACCGGGCTGGGCCGGGGTAGGCCGGTTTTCAGGGATTTTCTGCAAGATCCTTGTTTTTAAGGAATTAATAAGCAAATTTTGGGTATTTTTGAAATAGCTATTTCTCAGCACAAGGAACTCATTGAAAAATAACAAAACATAATGGTTCGGGGTGGATTCGAACCCGCGACCTCTCGCTCATTAGTAAACGTCCATCATTAACCTTATTGACAACAGGCGGATGACTGCCCGGCCCGGCCCAAGATTTGAAACCCAGGCCGGACCGGGTCGGCCGGTTTAACAGCTCTGGATTTTTGGGAGGAAGAGAAAAGAATGCTGTCACCAACCAGTAGCCAGGAGCATTTTACGAAAGTGATAACATTAATGATAATAGAAGCTGTAAATATAATCTGTACAACACTTCCTTCTGAATCTAGACTAGTACAATCAGAAGGTGCCATATTAAGACTCATATAATACGCATCGAAATTAAGCAAACAATCTGGGGCTAAACCATAAATTCAATTATTAAAAAGGATGATAAACAAACATCTAATAGGATTCCCTTGTCGAACCAATGCAATAGCTCCCAGTATAGCAAGAAAAAACTATAAGGATTTAATAAGTATCAATAAGAGTAATAACATACCGTAGTAATGTAATTATTACAAATAACTTTATAATATAAAGGTAACCATATAGCAATAAGTCGATTAACAGCAAGTAAAAGACAAAGCATTTGGTTAAAAGCGTAGATAAATACAGTAATATATGCCATCCAAGCATTAAATAAAAAAGGAAGATAACTTGAACCACTGAAAAACTTTTTGAATATGTGTTAGATATGATAATCACAAATGACAGAGAAACGTTTCAAAAATATTACTTGGGGGGAATCGAGCCTGTGGAACTTAGAACCCAGCAGTACTAACTTATATTTTAACATCTTGACTTTTGATAGAATAAGAAATTATACTGCAATCGTATAAAGAAATAATTTGTCAGAGATTATTCTGTTTTTTACTGAATGTTTCTTAACTATTACTCGTTTACTTATAACTTGAAGGAGTTGTGATTTCATAAAATAATAATAAAATAACTTAGCGAGAGCTTACTTCATAGATATTGGTAAATATAACACTAATATAGTTATTAAGACAATAAGATTACCGATAGTTCTTGTTATACAAATTATGTTAAACGTTGTGATCTTTTGCTTCTTCAAAATACCGTATATAATTGAGGAACAACCCGCAATACCGATACTAATAATCTGAAGTATTTGTGTAATATCCACCTAATATATACTGCGGTTACTGTCAACACATTTATATAAATAATTCTTTTATTCATGAAAATATAATCGTTTGAATATAAAGATAATTAAACTCACAATTGCCATTATTCCGGAACAAATTGCTCTTTGAGTTCCAGAAACAAATGGCGGAGTTGTACTGTTTTCGGCCATCTAAGAAACTTAAGTAACTCCAAAAGCTACTGTAGCTAATGTTACACAGCTACACAAAATAAATTACAGCTTTAAGCAAGTGAGCGGATAACTATTTTAAGTAAAATAAGAACACAGAATTCAGTCTTTATGTAATAAAAATACGAACATATTCATTATTATTAGAACCTTGTTTATTAATTTTAAATTGTGCGACAATTAATTAGATTTCAGGTGTTTCTCATAATCTCACTTGATCTGAGTTCAAGAATGTAGGAAACAGTTTCATTTCATAGAAAGACGAATATATTAATTTATATTTAATTATATTTAATTTATAATACAAATTAAGCACATTAAATTACAATATTTTGCTAATTTAATTAATTTTATAAGTCTGCATGTAGTTCTGTAGAGGTGCAGTGACAATAAAAACATTATTGTAGAGGTAATATTGCGTAAACAAACGTTTGTGAATGTACATTTTGTTTTACATAGTTATTTATATAGGCTATACAAACTCTTAGTTTATTATATTATTTGTTATAGTCCATCCCAAGACCTAGGTTTCGGTATCACAAGCGTGCGCAGTGTTATAAAAAATGAATGAAAACTCGGTCCACGTCGTGCGTTTTGGTTAAAAGTACATTCGTTTTTATAACACGGCGCCCCGATCGTGATACCGCGCTAGAAATCTAAGTCTTGAGATAGACTATATATCAACTTTGTTTGCATTAATAAATGTTTCGTGTTATTTTCTTATTGACCAGTATTAACTTCTTAGTGTTTATTTATATCTATTTATATACTTTTAAAAGACTACTATCAGTAAAGATCTGTTAATAATTAATACTTTAACTAATCTTCTTCTTTGTTAAATTGTAGTAGAGATTTGAGTAGAATTGCCTTTGTTTTTCTTGTTTATAAATATATTTGGTTGGAACGCCAACATAATTAAGCTAAAATATAAGGATTGTATAAAGTATTAAAATAAAGAATAAGAGAGTATTTATATGTTGAATGCGGATGTCAACGCATAACCAGACACCAGTAAAGCAAATAAAAATAGCCCAAGTCTAATCAAGTATAATATCAATTTGCATAAGAAAACTAAAACATTTGTTAGTAAAGAATATATCAATAATAAACAGAATGTCCTGTAAAACAGTCTAAATGAGAAATTTAGTGGTAATGACGAGCACAGAAGACAATGTGTCCTGGGAAGCAGACAATCCAGCGGGCCGGTTTTCGGACAGGGCCGGGCCCAAAACCGGCCCTTATTTAATGAATTAGGTTGAGTATTAAATCAGGATAAGTTATGACAAAAATTTTACGTGGCAATTAAATTTCTCATAATTCAATTTAAAAAGTTGGATTGTAAGCAAGATGTGACCGAGAGGCCCAAGTTGGACGATCTGCTGTGAAGACAAACCCGGAAGAATAGGATTATATTCTTTTTCGTTCGACTATCGTCAGTAGAACTTTTATTTGTCTTTCCACGGCATCCATCAGTCTAAAATAAGATAATTCTCTTTATAAATAACACAACACACCAATAACCAAAAACATTTTCCAAATGTAATAATATTAATAATAATTGTAATAATAAATATAGTTTGTACAATAGTTTCCTCTGTATTGATGTTAGTACAGTCTTCTGGTTTCATTTTCATACCCATATAATAACCATCAAAATTCATTAAGCAATTGGGTGCTAAATGATTTATTAATTTAAAAATAAGTTTATAAACTTAATTCTTACTACAGTAATCGAATTACGACAAATATATTTATAATGAAGAGGTAACCATAATGCAATAAAACGATTAATTGCAAGAAGAAGACAGAGTAATTGGTTATAAGTATAGATATAAATAGAAAAATATCCATGAATTAAATAATAATGGAAGGTAACTTGATCCACTGAAACATTTTAATAATCACATAATGAGAGTTTGTAAAGTTTAAAAGTGTATTTATTTGTTTTACGAAACACGAGATCACGGATATTTGGAGCGAATCTTCTAACCACTGGGCCACCACGCCCCCTTTATCTGATCTTATTACTTACCTTATTACCATAGGAACATATTGTGTTATTAGAATAATAACAATAAGGTTAGCAGCCCTTCTTGCTACACAAATTATGTTAAAAGTTGAGATTTGATGACTGTTATAGATTCCAAATATGATTGAGATACAGCCAACAATACCAAAACACAGAATATAAGTATATTAAGTAATTCTAATATCTATTACTTATTGTCAGAAAATGTTGGTCAGAGTTGCCGGTTATTTATAACTTCTGTTTATATTTAGCCGAATTGCGTTTAAATATTACATATGCAGCGGTCTCTGAATCCGTGAGGATTTGAGGCTGTTGGTTCCACTCCCCGTAGCTGCAGAAGGCTTGTGAAACTAGCAGCTAACTTTTATACCAAAACTTTTTAACGTTTATTAATATATTCGTGCAAAACAACTCACAGACGCCATCATTCCTGAACATATTGCTCTTTGAATTCCAGAAACGACAAGATTCTCCTTCTCCAAAGTGCTGTTATCTGATCTAAGAGTTTACAGTAAATATATCTTAATTCTTCTTTAAGTAGGATAAATCAAATGTACGACTCTGAATATTAAGAAACAAAAAGCTCATAACATTTTACTTTGCCAAAAAAACATGAGAGTAGTGTGTTAAAAAGATGTCGACAGCCTTTAACTTCCAAAAGACATGCAAAATTAAGAAGTTAAAAAACATATTAAAGTTTTTTAAGCGAAATATCAAGAGTACACTCAAAGGTCTTTGCCGCCTTCTAAAATTCCAGAGCATTGAAAGGTTGCTTTGTATAGTTCGTTTTATGCTCACAATGTGCCCAAGGCTAAGTGACTTCAATAGCTTTTCTTGTCTTAAACTGAAGGAAATTGCAAACTGCAAACAACGTTAAATAATGTATTTTACTAATCAGCTAAATCGTTGTTAAAAACTGCTACGATGTAAGTTTTAAATTTCTTTATAAAAATAAAAATATGCTAAAGAACATTTTTAAGTTTTTATTCATGCACGAAAATTAATATTTTATGTTTCGCGCCCCTCAAATTAATGTAGAGCGTGTAATATGTTCTGCATAATTATTAAAATAAAGGATGCGCTTACGGATCTTGGGCACCAAGGTATCTGGAGAACCGAAAAAAACCCAAATTTAAAAAAAGTTTCTGGCAAAAAAGGTATAAATCTATGATTATTACTTTACCACTGCGCTGTCCCGTTTCGTCGTCTACTCCTATCCACATTTCCTGCAATTCTTCGCTCGGCTGTCCACAACACAACTTCCAAGCCATAATCACGGTTATTCTGCAATCATATGTCGCCAGTTCGCTCACGAGATAATCTCGGATGCGACGTTTTGCTACTGTTTCTTTCATTTGGGTTAGTTTGATTCATTTTACTTGTCCCTCCCCCATTTTGCACTATTCATTAGGATTACTGTGCCCCCGGGAGTGTGCTAGGCTCCAGTTGTACCCTGCGCCCTAAAGTTAAGCAGTTCTGACCGCCCGTTGATTTGTCATCATTTTCTTTTTAGCCCCTGTTGTTGTGTTTTTTAGAGAGAGTTGTAGATCGTTGTTTCCTAAGTGTGATTATTTTTGTGTTGTTCTGTATATTATAGGTTATTATAATAAACGTGTTGTTTAATATTATGCCTTATTCCTTTAAGTTATCTTTGTGTATCCTAAACGACATAAACCTGGGAGAGTTGTGTATTTGGTGTACAAGGTGTGTACACCCGGAACACTTTGGTCCCCAAGCAAGATAATGAACTATTTCTATATTTTGCTGTCAACCTTATTGAAGAAGTTCAATCATTTAATATATAACATATTCGATAATCATTCTTTATTTTTCATCTGACTAAATTTATCTAAAACTCTAATGTTAGTTGGCTGCAGCCTTCTTCTTTTCTTCGATCTCTTCTTTTGGTTCTTTTTCTGGAAGTTCGGCTTTCTTCTCCTCCTAAATAATAAACCTTTGCACCTTTTTAATAATGTAGGTTACCTTCTTAATGTTGATCTTAATAATTCCACAGTTCACATTATCCTGTTTGAGGGTGCAGAAATCGTCTCCATCAGCGATGTAAGAGAGATCCTAAGTAACCCGATTGTTTTTAGATAAACAATTCAATGATCTCACCTTCTCACTGCACATGACCATGTAATCGGAGTGTTTTTCCATGGCGGCCTTGATCTTCTTTAACGAAGTTGTAACATCCACTTTAATGTTGCTGACAAGTACTTGACGCAACTCTTCGTTGTTGCACTTGGCGACGTCTTTATGGGAGATGAGGTTGGCGGCTTCTCTCTTCTTTCTTCCACATCCTCCTCCGCAGCCACCGCCGCCACCACCGCAACCGCCGCCGCCACCACCGCAGCCACCGCCGCCGCCTCCTCCGCATCCACCGCCGCCTCCGCA
>JAQGAV010002461.1:0-15653 GCA_034691345.1 Phasmarhabditis papillosa
CTAATAATATTAACAAAGGAGAAATTGGTGTAACTTAATTAATATATATGGGTAAATCTAACTTTATTTTGAATCTGATGCTCTAAAAACAATATAACAATATACTGGATGTGTAAGCTGTAGGTGACGGGTGAAGGTAGACTAAGATTGATTGACATATTCTAGTTGTTCAAACAGATCACGAATAACCAAACCAACATCCTAAAAATAATAATTACTTTTATTTAGTCATTTTAAACCTAGGCTTTTTGCACTTTGAGTGAACACGGTGTTCTTTGGTTTAACCTGTAGATTGTTAGATTGTTAGTATATTTGAATGTAATACTATCGTAAGTTGCATAATCTACAATTATTGAAAAAAGTGTATTATTTAACTCAATTTCGACTTGCCTGGTCTTTTGCAGCGCTTGAAGAGCAGTCAAGTCTCAGTTTTTATGAATTTGTCAGGAATTGGTTTTATTTCTTTTCTAAAAGTTGTCACTCTGTGCTGTCAACTTGTGTGTTTATCCTACTTGTTTCGTTCCGTCTCAATTTTCGTCGAGGGCGGTCCCTCCCCCCTACGGCGAAATCCCACCGATTTCAAATATTCGAATTTTACCACTAATTTACTAAGCTTCAATTCCCAGTGAGCCTACTGTTGACTAAATAACTTTGTTATAACTATGATATTTGCAGGAGCCTTTTCTGACTATGAGGTAAGATATTATATTACTCGACCGCACATTTGGTAAATAGCTGAAATGCATAATATTTTCTGCAGAACATCTAGATTCGTCAGATATATAATTTGAGTATGATATTGTTCCCTTGATGAATAGGCTTAGATTTATATTTAAATAATATTCTCTAAGGTGGCAAATAGTTAATCACCTGCTCGCTGGATTCATTCTTAAGATCCATTTATCTTGCTAGATCTTTTACACTATTCTAATTGATATCTGTCAAATCTCAATTAAAATCTTTTCAATTCCGTGAACAGCAGAGACTTTCTATCAATTAAATTGGAGAACCTCTGATTATCTGACTAGGTGGTTCTGAAAATAAGACTGAGCGTCGTGTTCAGATATGAAAATGTGAAATATTCTAAAACACGATGTTTCTTGTGAAGTTAAGCCACTTGATTTGTTGTGTTTTTCATTCTAAAACTGCAAGGAGTTTAAAGTTTTTTGACAAATTTGTTGTTTCCTTCACTCATAAAACTGAGAGATGTTCGAGCATCTTCAACAAGACCACCCCGAAGATTACTAGGAAAGCAAGCGCTTGATTATACCTACGCTCTACGGCAAACACACAGGGTGGTCTAGGTATTTAACACCGCAATCTTTTATAAACACAGGGAAAATTTTTGATAGAAGTCTGTATTCCCTTTAAATTCAAACCGCCAACAACTAAAAATGTTTATTTTTAGCTCCCCAGAGATAGAAAAATATGAAAACTTGCTTGCAATTGTGCGGCTTATTTACTTCGTTGGAGGCCTTCTCGAGCCAAAAGTCACAAGGGTCGGAACAACAGGATTGCGGTAGGACCAATTGCGAAATACCCAAGGAATAGCAAACGAGGATATTAGGAATAGGGCGCAAAAACTATTTAGAAAGGTAGTTTCTAGGATATAATTTTTGTTAAATATCTTATAAATACTCTACTGCTCGGTCAAGGACGACTATTTTGGCTTATGGATGTTCGTCTTTGCATTGTTCATTTGTTGCATCTTTAGGTTTTATTGAATCTTCTCTTATTTTATTTGCTACTCAGCTAAATTCAAATAAAGAAAAGAGAAGAATCACGTTCAAAGAGAGCAAAAAACTGACGATTTTTGAGTTTAGAGGAAAGAGCTTAAAAGTTGTGTGAGGTCTAGAAATAGTTTTTATTTCTAAAAGGGGGGCTTTTCTTTATTGAAAATAATCAAACGTATTAACTGGTTGTTTATAAAGAAGAACTGAGATTGCAGTTAATAACACTTTTAGTATTCTTATAAAGTCAGCATTAAGAATTTAACAATAAACATAATATCTTTATGGGACAATAAAGTATAATTATATATGTTTCTGTCTTTCCTAAACTCATTTTAATATTCTTATAGTGTTTTAATATTGATCTTATATTTCCTTCCTATTAAACCCTTTTATATAGTGTTTGTTCCTATTGGTTCATCTCTGTTATTTATTAAAGTACAGCTAAGCTGTCATGTGTCAATTCAATTCTCCGAATGTCTTAGCACTTCTTCAATCGCATTTGAAAAGTACGGGTGGTCCATTAAACTGAATCTACAAATAGGACACCGCACATTTATGTGTGTTTTGCAGCATTTTATTTATTACAGGTAGATCAGCTAGGTACTTCAGCTAGCCTATTTCTCCGGGTAACAAATAAAAACAGAGGTATTTCCTTGACTAAAAAAAGTTTCTCGGAGAACAAAATCTATTTAAACGGGGTTCATGGCAGATATTTTCTTACTCTGAAGCTCAGTACTAGCTACCGTTGCCAATATATACCTGCTTGGGTGTTATATTTATTTTGTAATATTCCTTCCCTTGACGGTAAATTCTATATATTTTTTGTACCGTATCCCTCTTTAATAAGCTACCATTATTTTTGGTTTAGCTGACCCTGCAAACTTTCGTGTTTTGCACATCTTGGTAACTAAATATACCAGACTATCCTGCAATTCGTTCAACACAAAACGAAACATCGTTTGAAATTGCAAAACAAAACAATAAAATGGTTCCGCCGCGAAAACCAAAAAACATGGGATTATCTTTCACTTCCGGCCAATAGAATGCCACCCAGAAGGGAAACAATATCTAATTTAATCTAGAGAGTTCCGTGAAAATATGCCTATTTTGATAGATCGGCCGCAATAGACTCTGCCTAATTGCATTCGATGAAAAATGTTAATTCCGCTGTGGGAGGTCTAGAGGTTTCTAAAAATACTTTTAAATTACCTAATTTCATGGGATTCGGAAGCAATTTAGCATTGTTTCTTCAGTTGGCTTTGTTTACGATAGCGGACCACCCTTAACTTTTAACGTTTATATCTATGATTCCAGAATTTACATTTTTTAGTAGAAAAGCTTTAAAATGAAGGCAGCTACAAAAGCTATTGTGACGTCATTGGTTATAGTGAACTCTTTAATTATATAATACTTACACGGGATTCTGTACATTTATAATAATAACAACTTTGGCGATTCCCGCGCGTTCGTCCATTTCTTTTGTCGTCTTAATTCCTTCTTCTCCGTAACGGAACAAACTAAATTAAAATCGCAAACTATTAATTAGATTCACTCTATTTTCTTATAAAACAATATGTTTAAGTTGATAACTAATTGATAGGAAGGCCAAAAGACATAATATTTACTACTTTTTGGGCTCAAAATTGCAACTTCGGAAAGCTTACCGAACTTCCGCCTCATCTAGGAAAAATTATTTGAGTTTTCTAAATTTCTTTATAGAAAAACTATAAGAATGAAAAATGGTTAAGCTGACTAACCAGTTAACATTTGTGGCATTTGGTTGAGAAAAGTCAGCATATTCAGAAAGACTAAGAATAGTACTAGACAGAAGCTATAAATAATTATATAGATATTAATGTATATATTTATACAAACCGTGTTATTAGCAAGATCATCTGTTGTGAATATAACAGCATAGTCATCATCAGTCTAGATATTATTAAATCTTATTTTATTACTAATAAATATTTATTTTAATAAAATTAAATAATCTTACTTGGTAGTTAATCATGACTCTAACTTGATTCTTTCCTACCATCCATGTTGGAGTAAGGGAATTGGCCAAGAAAGACAGTTGCTGAATAGAAATAATACTAAGTTTATATTATTAAATGAATAATTTAATACTTACTTTATTCAAGTTATTTATATTGCCAACACTGGCCTGTCCATTTATTACAAGAAGAATGTCTCTATTGCAAGGGCTTGTGTCTGAAATACTTAACTTTATTAAATATTTTTGTATATTTAATAAAGTAAGGCATATATTATTTACTTACTTGTAACTGACTGATACTTCATTTGGAATCCTTTTTGTTGAACAGTTTTATCACTTGTGAATGTCATTAGAGCATATCTACTTGATGAATAGTAGACCCCCTTGGGTAATAATGCCGTCATATTGGGACCACCAAATCTGAAAATATTAGAATTAACAGTTAATTATTAACTAAAACAATCTAGTTTAAAGTAAGTCTGAAAGGTGAATCATTTTATACATTATTCTTCTATTACATATTTGACTTCAAATGGATTATTCATTTATCGAAATAGTTGTAATACTTATTTGTATTATTATTTTATATTTCTCTTTGTTTATATTCTTAATAATATACCTTGCTAGAATAGGGCTTTTCTGTGTTTGCCCATCGTATATGGTAACATAGTCACAACAAGTCTGCAGATCGAACGATGGGAAAGTTATGCTAAAATAATTATAAATAGTAAATATTTCGCTCTTTATCTATTATATTTAAAAACAAGATAAATCCTTTTTGTAATCCTTACTAACCTAAGTACATTTCCATGAGAAGCATATAAATAATAGTAACATTGGTCATTAGGTGGATAATTATTTGGCCAAAGAGGAGAGTTTATAGAGCCGTTATAGTAGAAATCATTGTCATATGGACATCCAATAAAGTCAAGAACTTCACTCTTCTCCTATAAATAATGGTACTGATATAAGTTCTCTTAGATTAATCCTACTCACGGCTCGCCATCGGAGACAATGGGATTGAAGGAGTGTGGTCCCATTTTAAACTTAAAATTCAATTTTCTCTAGAACGCTTGAACCAAATCATTCGAAAAAATTCAAGCGCACAGATTGAGATATGGCCTTTCTAATAATATATAAATAAGCAAACATTTTTAGGTGAACTAATCCAGGAATTGAGCCGCAAGATTTCATCATTAGAATTTGCTCTGTCCCGTTGCCTTAGGGCGCGGCGAGCCGTGTACTAAATATAATTTTATTTAACAATTACTTTTTTGCTAAGCTCTTAGTAACCTGAAAAATTTAATTTTCTAATATTGATTTATGAAAAGTCAAATACATTTATTGTAGATGTGGTATCATACCGTTCTCTTTGTTAGATTCTTAACTAATACTGCAGTAGTAGTAACAATAAAGAATAAGAAACACGAAGTTATGTGTTTCATATTAGAAAATGAATGAGACTGTCCTATCTAAAATAATTCTAAATGATTATAATCCTCTTTTTTGTTCTTTTCATATCAGTTATTATAGTTAATCCGCTAGGCTTAGACTGGTTATAAGTTAAAATTAAAGAACATTAACGCACATCTATGATAAAAACATTCTAAATCAGCATGGCACCACTATTCTTGATCACTAAATAGCCTTTTTTCCTAAACGGGTTTATATATAGTCTGTGTCAAGAGATAAGGTTTTCGGCGCAGTATCCTGGGTAGCAGCAGTGTTATATTATAATGAATGGCTTATCGATGGATTGGTAGTCTTCATTACAACTATATTCATTTTAAATAACACCGCTCTTCTCCAGGATACTGCGATGAAAACCAGTATACCACCTGTAAAGAAAACTGTCCCTGCATAAATTTAATACAAAGTTAATACAGAAAGGTACAAACTGTTGTTTATATATTTATTGATTAGTGTAATTATTGTAAGACATTGATAAATAGCTACTAAAATACTCTAATTAAAGCGTGTAGTAACAATGTCATTGGAATATTATATGTGGTTAAAGCAGAATACAGCAAATTAGAAAATATAATAATTGTAAAAATATAAGAGATAATAATAATAATAATACTTAAATGACTAGATTCTAGTCATGACAAAAGTACTTTAGATGATAATTCTACTTGAAAGATAGTCATTGTTTATATGGAATTGAAGAGGATTTAGTATAATATTGTTACAAAAGGTATTTAAGCATTAAATATATTATAATATCTATATAAAACAACATAATTCATTGTGCAAACTCTTTTTAGAATGATCATGTATGGATTATGCAACAAAATGATGCTTTACTTTTAGAATACACTGCAAAATTAATAAAATAATAAAGAAAGATTAGTAAAGACGGTGTGTGGTCTAGGTGAATGTGCTCATTCTACGCTTCTTCATTTCCTTAAAGTCCGGTTTATCCTGTTCTTTGCCAGCGAGTCCTAGCCATTTAAGGAACTTATTAGTGTTCTGTTCCTTCTTTGTATCTAACGCCTTACATTGGTCAGATGAGGTACTTCTCTGAGGTCCGTGCTATAATCAATAAATGTTAATATACAATAATTATGAATTAATGCTGCTTCAGACCACACAGAGGCTTTAAGAAGTACGGTAGACAATAGAATACGCAAGAAAATAGAGGGTTTGCATACTGGAAACTAAGTTATTGCCACAACTACCACGGTAAGCAATTACATTTTAGTCTTTTTAAAGAAATTCTAATACATATAGTCAGATTCAAAAGTAATTTGAAATCTGCTGATATCGCGCGCGTAGATTGCAAGCAGGCGCAGTGTTAAAAATAACGAAATACGCAGCATACACGGCCTCATTATGGTTTATAGTTAATCTATATATATTTTTCTTTTGTCTACCGTATTATTTAATAACTAAACCCACATTAAATGTATATTGTTTATGTATATTACTAGCAGATAGTCTATGTCCGCTTACGGAATGTTTACACTTGCTTCCTTCATGAGCATGAATCTTTAGCTTCTCAAACTCCTCTGCCGTTATGTGCAGATGGTTTGCCGTCGAAGCATGTACCGAGTGTCGGTGTTTAGGGGCTGGTGGCTAAAATCAGTAAATAATAACAGAGTTATACTTAATACTTAAAGTAAGCATCCATTCTCGAAGCTTTATTTGAAACACAAGCCTGACTAGGTTTCACTAAGTATTTCATGAGTAAATTTTGTTCAATATATTAATAACTTTTCTTTAAGCTGTCGGCTTTAAATTTTTGACCTAGTTATCTTTCTGGTGGTCCTGCTTGACTTACCTTTGTGGGTGCATTCTGAGCTGCCAATTCCAAAAACTTTGCGGCTGCTTCCTCACTGTAATAGAACATATAAACTTAACACTTACACTATATAATAACTTAACTATATTTTTATTAATAAGACCTACCAGGCAGCTTTGTGCAACTTGTCTCTCTGTAACTCTAAACTCTTCAGTCGTTCACGGTGTCTTTTCTCTTTTTCTCTTTGTTCAGCTTTCTGAAAATATAACATAAGTAATAAAATCTCGTTATCTCGCCCCCTGTTGTTAATTTTACAGTTTTCTGGCACGGAGGTCTTTCCGTTTAGTTTGCGTGCGTCTTCTACGAAGGACCTCCCTGGTTGTTTATGTGTTTCGAAGTCATGTAGACCACCTGCGAAGATCATTATTCACTGTATAGGGCTAAAACAAATACATTTTACGACATAGTTATGATGTTTTAAAACAATAAACAAAGAGTTCTAGTTAATGTAATTCTTAACAAAAGTTTGGAAAAAAACTATTTGGTAGCAACGAAATTATACAAATAAAAGTATTCAAAAAACACGTTTAAATTTTTAAACGCAGAAATATTAAAGACTATGTATGACCAGTAGGATTATTTATAAACAATTTATAGAGAATGCTATATAAATAGTTAGACACATAACTTCATTAGTTAGAATACTATCTAAGAAGCAGTGACCCGAGCTCGCTCTAACACTAATGTGATGGACAACTGAGAATAAGAACTGCGCTTAGTAAAGATGACTGAAGTGATGTTTTGCGTGTTGAGAATTGTAGATTAGTAACAAAGAATGAGAATAGAGGGTGGATTCTATAGAAAAAGAGAGACCACCCAGTCTTATAATTGCTATCTCTCAATTTCAAACATCGCAGTTAAAAAAGGAGTTAGATTGTGACTAGAGTAGACTGGTACTCACAGGATAAAAACAACAAACCCTCCTAATAAATAAGTTATTTCAATATGATATGCTCAATATGAGAACACAATGACTTGTGTCTCCTATGCATTCTTATGTTTTCTTGAGAACAAATCTTGGTTAGTTTTCTTTGTGGGCGGCCATTTTTTGCCACCGCCGTGATAATAAATGGTTAGAAAGAAGAATAAGAGAGGAAGTATTCTTCTTGGGCGGGATAGTATTTAAATGATAGAAGGGTATTTGGTGGACGTTCATTAAACCTCTACTCCCGGAATGCTCAAATTCGTCTGTTTTTCTCCTATTTCCGAATAAAAGCAGCACAACCACCACCAAAATTAATCAAACTTCCTGGGTGGTCCGCACGTTTGCAGATGAGCACAAAAATAGCCGTCTAATTGTTAAATATATGGGTCTTCTTGAAATAGATGTAGCCGCCTAAGAAGTAATTACTATCTATCATTAAAATACAGGAGGTCTTGGGATGCTTTCTGCTGGGTTTTTGAGAGGAACTCATGGGTTTGCTGAGTATATCATAAAACTGCTTATTTATATGTCTACTGCAAAACAGCAGCTGACCACTCGACACCCTCACCTACCGCAGTCTAAAAGGTAGACCACACATTGCACTAACTTAATCATAACACTAGATATGTAAATGTTCTAAAGTAAGGGTATCTAGTCAGATTAATAAAACTAAACGTTACTATATTAATCGCATTAAGAACTAGAATAAACAATAAATCCGTTTATAAAGCAAAGCTAAGAAAGAAAGTAGACGTTGATAGTGTAGATATTCAGATGGATTATAGTTTTAATGTATAAATGTTCCTTTTCTACAATTTATAGAATTGAAATGTTGCATAGAGATATAGCATAAAAGTTCATAGTTGAATTGTAAAATGTCAATCAGTGATTGGTGTGAAATCTCAAAGACTGAGTGTACGAAATAAGAGGACAGTTGTGATACACTGCTAAATAGAAATAACATAATTTTAGGATTTCATAAGTTCCTTTAAAATTAATTTGAACAGAATGGGTGGTCGAGATGTCTAGTTCTGCTCTTAAACAACCGTGTGTGGTCTAGACCACCCATCTAGGTTACGGTGTGTTTTCCTCATATTTGGTAATGATGGGTCTTAGTTTGTGATTGTTAAATGTTATTGTTAGATAGAATTGAGTAATTTAAAGTCTTAGAATGTAGTAATGAATTGTTATTTAGAGTCTTTTGCCATTACATTAACGGAGCTTTGTTTAGAAATTTAAAGTGTCTTCTAAGAGCTAAAAAAACAAAAGAAACAATTGTTATTAAGGAGGCACATCTATATATCTATTTTAGGAAGCTATGCCAGTTGAATGACGGAAATTTGTTGTCAACTGGAGAATTGAGTTAAATGATTGCTGTGAACTAAGACTTTTATCAATGTCTATTTTTGTTTGACAAGAGCTTTTCTTGTAAAGTACATGTACCCTTTGGTATTTGGTTCAAAATAGCACAATATAGGATGAATAAACTACTAACTTTATAAAAAATTATAGTTCTATTCAAGAATAAAAATGGAGTGTTAAAAAAGAATCTCGTTGAAAATCACTCTGAAAGTATTAAACCGAAAATCTACGCAAAATTTCCTTAAAATACGCAAGAAACACTCCATTATTCCTATTCAATCAGACTATAGCTATTTCTTAATGTTTTCTAATCCGAGAAGTGCCTAGTTTGCTCAAATAATTACCTAAAACAGGAGCTACAATTTACGGGCTGATTCAGGGCTGATATTTTAAGCAGGCAACCCGGCCATCATATTTACATTGCACATTTCTCACTTATAACTATGTGGGTGGTATGTACGTATTACATTATGGTAGCAATAGTTTTCACTGGCAGGATAGCGGTATATTTTTTGAAGAGTTCAGAAAATAGAATGGCCTTATAGCTTGATCTTAGATATTGAAGGAAACTTGATATGAATTAAATCTAGATTTAAGTAAATTTAAGCTCTGCATAGTAGAAAGAAATTGTAGCTATTTGCTGACTACGGTATATTAACTAATATAAACTGGGTCTCTGTGATCACAGCTTGCTCCTATCTCACAATAAATTCATCCGGAAGTCGGATACAGGCCCGCCCATAGCTAGATTTCTGGTTGCTTTAATTCGTTTAATTTGTTTTTCTCTTGAATTTCAGATGTTTTGTGAAAGTTGCAAGCAGAGAAAGCAAGTTGTTGAATGGAACTGGCGAAATCCACAGCAGATTCTGAGCAAACAATCACATTTTATTAGAAGAAGTTAGGAGTAGCGATACTCGGAAGAAGCAAGAAATATAGGATACAACAAGTTTATTATGCAAGAATTCTAGTATATGGTCAATTCATAAGATTGCTCCGAGCTCCGAATTACGAAAAGAAAAAACGCAAATTGATTATAACTATAGTCTGTATCGAGAGCAGTAGACAGGGGAGTATCCGTGTTATATATAAATGAAGGGGAAATTGGTGGACTGGGAGGGCTGCCTTCAAAAGTACATTCATTTCAATGAAAAGCCGGTACTCTCCGAGATACTGCGGTGGAAACATAGCTCTTGATATAGACTATAATAAAATTATTATTTCCTCACTTTATAATGTCCAGTCGACTAACTTTAACAATCATGTATTTTAATACAATAATTATAATTATAAGACAATTTTAAATTAGTTTATACAATATTCTTTCGTTCAGGTCCAGTTAGACCTAATCTACAGAATGACATTTATTTCTTACATACGGGCTTTTATATCTGCACTAAATTTAATTTAATTCCAAACATGTGGTTCTTAGCAGAAATAAAATAGTTTAATTTAACAAAACAAAGTTAGTTTGCTGTTTTTAGAAAATAGATTATTGTATTCTGTAATGTAAAGGTTATTATAAATAAGAGGTTGGTATGTAAAGTATTCACATGACAAATGAGATACTAAACACTTTATTATTATCTATTAAATAAAGTCTTAGATTTATAAACTTTTACATTATATTAAATATACGGGCGGTGAACCTATATTTTATGGAATAAACAAAATTATTATCTTTGAACTTTGAACTTTCTAATAGTATTAACCTCTAAGATATAGCATAAGGAACTATAAGGTTTAGTTATGTCATACATGATGACAATTAATAAAAGATAGCGAACAATAAAACAACTATATAAAAAGATACATTCGATAGTTTTAAGTGAGACGGTTTATATCACTTTATTGAGAGAACTTTATACATCAATATACAGTCTTAGAGTCGTCTATGATACTTTAGAACATATTTATATAGACTACTTCATTATATTCTCTATTTATTTTTCTTTATAAACTCTATTTTATTTATCGGTCTCTCTTTATTTAATGCCTATTTTTGAACATCATAATCAGCGCCTAAAAAGCTCCCGCGGGAGTGCAAATTGCTCTTTTTCTGTGTAAAATTAGCCATTAAGAGTTTTTTCTTTAACTCTAAGAAGATTTCAGGCTTACTGTAGCAATTTAGTTTATATTACTGTAGATGGATGTATTGTTTATCAAAAGCTAAAGTTCCGGCGCCATGTCCTGGGAAGCGGTGTTATAGAAAAAGGAATAGAAAACCGGTGGATTGGGAGACTTTTCTTCAAAAGTACATTCATTTTAATCCAACAGCGCATCTCCTCAGCATACGGCGCCAAAAAGCTACATCTTGATATAGACTATATTATAGATTATGCCACATCCACATACTAACTGGTCAGCAACCAAAAATAACTGACACATACTACATGTGATACAGTTCTTCTGAATGAAAATCTAATGCTAGCTTCCCAAAACTATTATTGATACTACCCATACATTAAAGGAACTATTTAGCCAATATACTGTAGGTCAGAAAAAAACAATTTTTATAGTAAATTTGGTGAAAAGTTGAACATTCTGCAACAACAAACGCTTTTATTAGATCAACTTTTCATACCAAATTGAATTCCAAAATAATTTTTGCTGATTTCTCAAAACACAGCAAGTTACATCTTAAAACCGCTTTATTAGTCGTAGCTTACTTAAAGTTTGATTTTCTTCACATATTCCATCTTATTCCGGTCAAAATTGTATTTTTTTAAGTTGAAAAATGTTTACCCTGAAGCGATTTATGCGCCGTGTTTAGCAGCGACCGTTCGTAACCTGGCGATCGCGTTTGGCTATAGCCAAACCCAACTTTGAATACAAAATCGGATTTAGTTAATTAAAACTCGTTAACCTATGAATGAATTTTTCTTAAAAATTTCCATCTAGATCAGAAAAAAATTCTCTACCATCTGGGAACAGGTTCAATATAGTCTCCCTATGTCCCTTTATTCTACCAAGCTACTAAGTTAGTAACTTCTTGTAGGGTCGTCTTTACGATTATAGCAGTTCTTTCTGTATAGAATAGTCTGCTCTAAAGTCATTTCAGATTTTCTTAACTTTTTCTTTTCAATACCACATAAACTGCAACTGATTAAAAAAAGATGGAATTAATATTACCTTCAGAATGGAGAAATGCGACTTTGCATTTATGAGCCGAAGCGGAACTGTTTCCGTTTGAGTTTAAATTTAGATTTGTAATTATAAATTGACAGAAAATCGTGGACCTACTGTACTGTAAGATTTGAAACTCGGCTATTCTGATTTAACCATTATCTAAACTATTAACAGTTATATTAATTCTAATTTATCTCACTGACAGTATTCTTGTCTTTTATGTAGCTGCTACTTGTGACACTGCTTTAGGGCTAACACTAGAAAAGAGTCTTCCCTCTCTCTCGTTTGGCGCAACTCTCCCGGGACGAGTTTCGGCCAAAATCTGACAAGAAAGTCCAGACATAACATCACTTCAAGAAATTAAGCTTTGCTTTTATATTTCCGAACTAAAGACAAAAAAGAAAGTATTGATAATATTCATCAAAAGAAGCATTTTAACAGTAACACTCATTCCAAAAGACCTTGTCTAATCTTAACATAGGGATAATAATAATAAAGTGTTATTCCGGTAACCTCAATATCTGAGGTTTGCAATTAATATTAAAATTATGACTAGAAAATTACAACCCCTTCACAATATTTTTATAAGACTATTTTCATATTTCTCGGGTCGGGTCTTATAATCGGTAAACATAGTAACATCCCGTGACAAACGCAGAGTTTAGTCCTAACCATATTACACTTTAATAAAATTTATACATAACTATTCGCTAGAAAGTGAAGCAGTTGAGAAAATATGAAGAAAACACACATAGTGTTAAACATATAAATAATAGACCTCCCACGAAGACCGACTGCGTGACTTTCATCTGAGTCGTCTTCATGCCCTTTGAGGTGCAGATTCAACAACTTAAAACTAGCGGCTCAAATTTCAAGCGAACTCTGAATTTAGCAATGTAAAAACTTGAATTCTCTGAAAGAGCGCTGCAATCTAATTGAAGGTCTAAAGTTGCAGCTTAATCTCGGTACTTTCTAGAATTGTATTAGAGTGCAAAAATTTATTGATATCCTCTTTTAGGATAATATATTGTAGTCCCATACATGGAAGACAATTGGACCTAGCTATGGACACCTAGTTTGCTAGTCTAAAACGAACACTTGACATAACTATATATATTATAACTATTATTAATTATGTACAATATTATGTTTTATGTACAATATCAGCCTGGTTTTTATGATCCAAGACTTATATCTAAGACTTATATCTTTGTAACCTCTCTAACAAACTAAGCTCAAGTGCCAATTCCTGTCCTATTCTCTAAACCACCCACGGTAAAAACTAACCTGTTTTGTACGTAAAGCTTGAGCACCTAACATGTTCACAGACTGCGAATTTTCGACTGAAACATTTAATATTGTAAGATATTAAAATAACTATAGAATAAGAATATATGCTTGTTATATTTTAAAAGATAATAAGTAAAGAAAGATAATTTTAGAATAAAGAACATGTGTTAGGGCGGAGTCTTATTCGGACGCTTCTTAAAAGACTAAATAGGCGTGGTTAACAGAAGACCTCCCAATAAAATAACTATTTTTAAAGATTTAACAAATATACAAATGGATAGAAGAGTAAAGTGGTGAAGAAATTTGTTATATATAGGACCACCCATTGAGCTTTATAAAACTACTACATATTCCACTATAATAAGCATGTTTGCTATATAATAATACCGTTCACTTTCCCCTATTCCTTACTTTTAGGATAAACTACTCCTTCGGAACAGAAGATTCACTCCCTATCTGAAGCATAAAACTTTTAGTAATAAGACCGTTCTAATGTTAAACATCTTATAGCCTTATTGTTAATAAAAGACTAATATAATAGATACAAGAAACTGCTTGTATTCGCAGTAAAGAACATTCAAGTCCAACAAAAAGTGACCTGCTGTTCTATCCGGAACCAATTTATGTGTGTAAAAAGCAATTAAAAGAGGATAAATCGAAAGTTTTGAGGATCTTATTTGGAAAGATTACATAGTTAGGCAGAAATAATTATGGGGAAACCATATTGTCAGATAGATTATAGTTAGACATGCAACTGCGAGAAGTACCACATCACGAACAATAAGACCACCCTGGTAATTAAGTAGTATAAAAGTTTACTCCTATATTGGACCACCATGTTCCGTAACTCTTTTTACTGTTGCAATCTATTTTAGCATCATTTTTTATCCCTCAGATTAGCTAACAGTACGGGTGGTCTTCTTCTCGTTGCCACCCACTTTGACCTTATTTTCACCATCGGGATTTGCTTTCGCTTTCTTTTTGGACGTATCTTCACTATTAATCTAGGTACAGTTCGAGACCACCCAGAATCTTTTAAATTATATCTTAATTGTGGTTTTTTTGTTATTTTATGCGATAAATATCATCTTGATCTGACTAGTCTCTTTCTAAACTGACTAATTGAATAAGCATGTTGTTATAACTTATCTGATGGTATTATAAACCGGTTTTCTCGACCCCTAGATTCGATGATTCTAACTTTCCTTTCTCAAACGCTTTTCCGAACAGTTTAGGTTTTCCAATGAAATAAGCCTGCGTACTCGTTTTGCCTGAGGGGTGTAGACCCCCCAAGGTTTTTGACCACTCCTCACGAAAACCAACCTGACCACCCACAGTGTTTTCTATCTACTTGTTCACTTTCATTTGGCTTTGTATTATTCATATGCGGATATATCCCGAACATCTTTTAATCTTAGAAGACTAATAAATCTAGTTTTCTATTAATTATTTCACTTAATCAAAATGTGACGAATTTAGATGAATTTCATACGACAATTGAATTCATTTGAGGTTTATAAGAATCCCAGTTACCAGCCTTTAGTCTCAAACTACACTTACAAGTAAGCAGGGTGAAATACGAATGTTATAGCACATTCTCACTAAAAACCGGTTTTATTTGTAAAGAACTAGCATACCGTTGTGTGAAATACTTAAAGAACTATTTGCAATCTTTTATCATACTGAAATATAAATACATAGATAACAATGTAATAGTGTATATTTATGTTTGTATCACAAGAACAATTAAGACAAATTATCATAGTGTAGCTATCGCAGAATGCTCTATTAAGAAGATATCCGCAATTAGATAGAAAGCGAAATCAGTCCACTAATATAGGTAGCGACCCGCACCCACCAAAAAATGTATGCATTTTTCTGATTAATTCCAGTGGAACAACTGTCCTACTAGTATAG